>JABBWA010000257.1:0-67888 GCA_016628065.1 Suillus lakei | reverse complement strand
TTCATGGTTCATCCGGAAACGTTGTCCAACAAAGCTATACCGTACAGCGCCGGCAGTTTCCACTTTGCCTCCTTGTCCCACGGCAATATAGCGTGATGCGAGGCTTCATCACATAATTCCATCCAAATTCGACCGATCGTCCAACGATAGCGACATACGTGAGCAGCAAGAACGCAGTGACGGCGCGGGAGACTGCTTTTGCGTATCACGAACAGAAAGAGGCCTGCTCCCTTGAACACGATCCATCTTTGTATCAGCCACGCGCACACGGGTTCGAGTCATCATTTGGAGTACCAGCTCGCAAAGCCAAGTCATTGACTTTGTTTATGATGGAGCTATGTATTTCCTATTCGTTGGACCTAGGCGTTACTCACCACGATTAGTATGCATTACTAAGCAAGTCTTACAATTCATAAACAAGGCTACGTAATGCGCTGACTGCTACTGCCGCTCCATCCGCTCCATGAAGTAGTACGCCGGGCGTGCGTACTACTAAAAGTCATTCAATAGTTGTTTTTGGATCTATTGTAAGCCCCCCATCATCATGAAAAGTCAGCTCTTGACTTGGTGATTAATCAATGGTCCGTAATGCGCTGACTGCTCTTGCTACTTCATCCGCCTCGTGACGTAGTACTACGCCGAGCAGCGTACTATTAAAAGTCGTTTAATGGTTGTGCTTTGGATCTATTGCAAGCTTTTCATGTCATGAAATTTTCACTTCTCGACTTTGTGATTAGTCAATGGTCGGTGGTGCCCCCAGTGGAGACGGCCGATCTATCTAGGAAAACAGTCCTGGTCGTTGGCGCCAACGTAGGCATTGGACTCGAAGCATCGAAACACTTTGCCCGTATGCAACCAGCGCGATTGATACTCGCCTGCCGCAGCGAGGCCAAAGGAAAGACCGCTTTGGCTGGTATGTGTAATCAATTAGAATGAAATTTAATGCGAGGCGATTGACGTCTATTTTTCTGAAGAAATCAAATGGGATACCGGATACAATGGATGCGAGCTCTGGATAGTTGACCTTGCTAACTTCACATCAGTGACCGCATTCGCTGACAAATTCGAGAAGGAGGGCGGCGATTTGCATATTCTGGTCATGAACGCAGCGATCGCGCAGCCTGTTTACCAACCCACCACTGATGGCTGGGAGTCCACGTTGGTCCATCTCATTTCACTGCACGTGGTTATTATTCATATTTGGCTTTCAGACTACAAGTCAATCATATTGCAACGTCACTGCTTTCGTTGCTCCTCATTCCGCAGCTAGTTGCTGCGGGGATAAAGACGTCACACCCTTCACGTATGGTAATAGTGTCCAGTGGTGTCCACTACTGGATTACACCCACGAAAGAGGTCAAGGCTTCCTCGAAACCACTTGAAACGCTGAGCAGCAAAGAGTGGTGCATCCCCGAGTAAGCAACAAACCAAACTTCATGTCTTTCCTTCACTCGATATCTCGCAGGCACATGCGATCCCGATACTTGGAGTCAAAGCGTGCGTGTCTCCTATCTTTGTTGCTCATTCCAGCCTGACAAACTCAAACTCAACTAGTGTTGAATGTCTTCTTTGTTCGCGCCTTGACGGACAGGTTGCAATCTATCACACCACTCAGTGCTGTAGCCGTAAGCCCAGGATTCTGCTATTCACAACTACGGCGCTCCTGGTACGAGAAACCGGCGTTTTCATTTGCCAAGATCGTGCTCGCTATTGAGGAGCGTCTCCTGGCGTGGACGCCTGAACAAGGTAGCCGTCAGCTTGTATTTAGTGCGGTGGGTGGACGAGACAATGAAGAGAACATGAAAGGCGGGTACGTAAGCCATGGTCGGCTCGTAGAGGTCGCCGATTTCGTGCTTAGCGACGAGGCCACGAAACGCAGGACGCTGTTGGGTAGGAGTTCAAGTTCACTGATTTGCCTTTGACTGACATTTTCTTTCAGAACGAGACGATAGACATTCTGAACAGTGTTTCTGACAAGATTGCTCCAATAATCCAGGAATATCTAGCAGTGCCTTACTCGTCCACGAACTGACATGTGCATGTGATATTATCTACGGAGGTTGCTCCATCGATGTTGTTTGTACGGCACTTCAATATTTTCAGCTGAGGTTTAATAGCCTCAGACGATGCGATTACACTCCAGCTGGAAATAGTTGATCTGATTCAGACGTGCCTTATGGCCTCAGGCCTCAATCCGAATTCGCACTGATCCCATTTGCAGGATGCAATTCACAGTGGGCTCCGTTAAAAACTACCCACGGAATGTTCCGAGACCTCCACGTCCTCCTAGAATCGGGGACTTTCCGACTTTCCGAGTCGATACTGCTGAGAACGTCCGGGAAACGGCAACTCTGGGGGCAATTCTGCGGGCCAAGGTCAGTCTAAGGCTTCGGCGGCTAATTTCAAGTGAAGTTTAAAACGTTGCTGGATGGTGCCAGTGATTCCGAAACAGCGGACGCTTCGTCGTGGTGAACGGCCTTATCATATATCAATAAATTCTCAACGAACGCCCTGTCTGCCAGCGCGGTAACGTACAACCTTTTCATCTCTTTTCATAGACTCGACCGCCATCCTCGCGCTCAACCTCAACTCCCCCTCCCACCACCCCCCTCCGCATACACAATCCCCATCTTCTCCGTCGTGCAAGAGACATGTTGGGTGGTCCTGGCTGCTGCGACTCCGGGAGGAACTGTGCGAGAACTGGGAGCAAAAGGAACAGCGCTTGTGGGACGCAGTGACGACAAACCTACTTGTGAAGAAGTATGTGGAGGCTACGAAGGCAAAGCTTGCGATTGAGAAGAAGCAGCGGACTAATGCGGGCGAGAGGAAGAGGAAAGGCGCCCAGTGAGTTTCTCCTCCACCTCCACCACACCACCTCCTAGTCTTTTTTTTAGTTTCTTTGGGAAAAATGCTGGGCCTGGAATGACCGCTGATCGACTCGACCGCGGGTTTATACCACAGTATTTTGAGCAAGATATCAACTCTGGAATTCCCATTCTTATAGCCGCAGGCCGGAAAGCTGTGGAAAAGAGCTCAAGGAGTGTTCTGAAGCCTCTTCGTCCTTGTAGAATCGGAGACCTCCTGACTCTCTGGGTCAATGCTGCTTGACCTAGCGGTGCGGAAGCGTTGGGTATCCACGGATGGAGACGTAGTAAAGGTCATGTCATGTGTTAAAGCTTTAGATAGAGGTGGGGGTGCACAATCGACCATCTGGACTCGGACGTTGACTTTGGGAGTAGCAGAGGATCAGAATGTTCATTGCTAGTAATGTGCACATTCGAGTACAACGTTTTCTTCGTCGATCACGACGTTAAACATATGCATCGGGCGGGCCTTACACTCAGCTGGGCGTCGTGGTGAATGAACATTGCAAATAGGTTTGGATGGAGTCCTAAGTATGGATGAGGGGCAGGTAGTACCGATCACTTACTTCTGGCTATGATGACTTTATACAAAAGTAAACTGCAAATTGAGTGGAGCCTTAAGATTCTTATGGAGGTCATTATGGAACCTGTCATAGGCCGACGCCCTTATAATAAATATACACAGGCCTGTCGTTACTTGTGCGTGAAAGGAGTGATGTGTGCAAAAACTGTACAGTACATACAACAGGACAATGGAGGTGGAAATAGGCATTGACATCAGCATTAGAAACTACTGGCGATATCTAGGGCTTGTCGCATACTTCCACATAAATTCTATCGACATTGTCCCAATGATAGCGACGTACATGACCAGCAAGAGTATAGCAAGGGCGCGGCCGACCATGCTTTGTGAGCAAAAGCCTGCTATTAACGTCGCTGAGGGTGAAATGCATGAGGGTCCAGGGGGGGGCACTAAGTTACGGAAAAACTCACCACAGACGAAACAAGTCAGGGACAAGGCGACGAAGAACACGGGTGCAACTATCGATAGTAGGTAGAATACGACAAAGTAGCCACCTTGCCTAAGTCGCTGATACTAGGTCAGCCGGTGTAATCACTATGGCGAGTATAATCCTTACTTCTTGGGTTCCACTGCCAGTCTGCGCGAAGCCAGCTTACGGCACTCAGGCCGGATATCATTATTGCAATGACGGCCGACATGAGGGACGCAAAGAGCATCAGATAAGGAGCAGGCGATGTGTAGTTGAAAAAGTTTATAGAGCCTGTAGCCTTGAAACCACCACTGAAAATGGTGAGGATGCCCGCCTTTTGGATAGTATGTCAGCGTCGGCTTCAGCTCACGGGGAGTCAGACAGCTTACTATGGTGGCAGTGATTGTCAGGATAGAGTTCACGATAGTTCTTTCGGATGTGAATGCTTCATCGGATTGCAATGAGTTCCAATGGTCTTGAAGATCAAGGCGCCCCAGTGCCAACGAACAGAGTAACCTCATGACAAGGGACGTCATGATGTCATGAAGGACTTCGGGGAGGCGTTCCTGGTCGAGGAGGTGTTTTTCAGGGAGGCGTTCCCCTCCGGGGAGAGCTCTTTCAAGCTCAGGAATTGCAAATAATTTCAAAATCAAACGTGGCTCAGCGCAGATCATTATGCGTAATAAAAGTGCACCTCCATGGGATATGGTGTAGCCATGGCGATGAAAAGAGAACGGGTGCGCGAGAGGAGGTTGACAGGACTAGTAGTGAGCCAGTTGTTGATTTTGAAGTGATTGAAGAAATCAATTAAGGTGCGGGCGAAAGTATGTACCTGCTAGAGCACAAGCTGGGGGCGTTGAAATTTTAACGAATCCCAGAGCCGTATATATATGCGAAAGTGTCATTATAGACGCTTTTGAGAACGAAGGATCTGATGACACTTGCCATCCACTTATAGTGGGCCTTCATTTAAAAACGCGTGGCGTGTGGCCATCAGACATGGAGTCTGTCCAATAACGGACATCAACAATGAAGTTCAGAAGCCGTGTGGCTTTACGGTGTTATGAGGGGTAGTGCTCGTAGGCTATGGGTGCCTACTGCGGAACAGTAATTCCGGACCAAAATGGTATGGCTGTGCTTTCAATTTGACTGTGTAGTCCTATAGCCTCCGATCAATGGACAACCGCTGATAGTCTGTCGACCACTAGCATGTAAGTAGGAGGCTTCTATGATATGTTAGTTGTTGGGATTGAGAATGGGTAGGGTACGCAGTAGGGAGGGGTGGGGACGTACGACGGATCTAAGGTCTTTTGTAAATATGAAACGCACAACTACTAGGATGTGCTCTAAGGGATCGTTGACCCCCCCCCCCCTTCATCTCCTTCCCTCTTCTTCTATGCATTTCCATATCTCAGGCTAGCGCATCACAGCCGCACGCGCCATGCAAGCTCGGAGTCTGAGAAATAAGGATTATAAGTGATAAATCCTTTCCAGAATAGGGGTTTCGTCGTCTTCTATGAGGGTATCGATTATTTTGTCAGTCATGATTCAGATTGATCTTCTATGATCCTTAATTTCTTGGGCGCCGGGCATTGTGGAGGTTGAGATGCCACTTTGATTTGGATGGTGGGTAGGAAAGAAAAGCGGATATTTGTGGGTTGAGAGAGCATGAGAGAGCAAACACTACTTGTTATATTGCTGTATGGGCGCTTATTTACAGCACTGGCAGGCCAACAGAGGATAACCCTCGGGCCCCGGATCCTCAAGCCTCAATTCGAATTCGCAGTAGGGCCCCGTGAAAACCTACCCACAGAGTGTTCCGAGGCCTCCTTGTCCTCCTAGAATCAGAGACTTCCCAACTTTCCAAGTCGATGCTGCTGAGAATGTGTGGCCACTCTGGGTCAATTCTGCATAGACTCTGGGGGCCAAAGTCTAGGGCCAGTCTGGGGCTTCGGCGGCTGGGTTCACTGAGCGGAGTTTAAGCATTGCTAGAGGGTGGTGATCCCAAAACAGCGCGCGCTCGTCGTGGTCAGCGGTGTGAACAGTCTTATCATACATCAATAAATTCTCAAATTTTGTCTACTTAAGTCGCACTTGGTAATGAAAAAATCCATAAACACATTGAATTTGAACTACTCCATGCATGAACTAATTGAAATCATGGATGTTGGGATAGAAACTCAGCCGCGGGTGCATTGAGGTGTGTGTGTGTGTGGGGGGGGGGGGGGGAGGGTGTCGGGGGGGAGGGTGTCGGGGCACATGACAGTCGAGACATAGGTGTGCAAGAGTGCAGATCATGCACAAGGGTGGCGCCAGGTACGAGGGGAGGGGTGGGGGGCCTGAGGGCTCATTTAAGACGGTACCAGAGCACACGAGAGTAGGTACTCGATGGCTCAATTAGTTATAAGAAGGGGAAAAATACATAATGCAAGTGAGAGTGACCTAACGGTGCGGTTTGGGTACCCACGGACGGAGACGTATAGGTCATGTCATATCGGTGAATATTCTGGATTGAGATCAAGAACTCAAATAGTTCATTCACTCACACTGCCAGTCTATTATCTCTTCGCCTGTCGTTCAGACAGCAGATAAACTAGGGGAACAAACTGTTATTAAGTGGGGTTTATATCTATTAAAAATATCGACCGTTATCACAATCCATATTGATTCATGGCCCTTCCAGAAACGTTTTCTAACACAGTTATAGTCTTGTATACCGTATAGTGCTGGCAGTTTGCACTTTATCTCCTTGTCCCACCGGCGATATCTAGCGTGATGCGAGGCACGTCGCATAATTCCACACAAATCCGACCGATATCATCCCAACGATAGCGATGTACATGACCAGCAAGAGCGCAGTGACGATGCGAGAGATTGTGCTTTGTGAGAAAAAGCCTGCTATCAACGTCGCTGAGGGTGAAATGCATGAGTGCCAAGAGGGAACACCAGGTTATGATTACAGAGGAACTCACCCCAGATGAAAGAATTCAGGGACAAGGTGACAAAGAACGTGGGCGCGACTATTGATAACAGGTAGAATACGACAACGTAGCCGCCTCGCTTGAGTTGCTAATACTAGGTTAGCTGGTATAATCAATACAGCAAAAATATCCTTACTTCTTGAGTCCAGTGCCGGTCAGTGTGGAGCCAGCTTAACATGCCCCAGCCGGATGTCAACATCGTGATCATGGCGAGCATGAGGGACATAAAGAGCAGAATATAAGGAGCAGGTGACGTATAGTCGAAATAGGCTACAGGGGAGGCTATAGCCTTGAAGAAACCACCGCTTAAAGCGATAAGGATGCCCGCCTTTTGGGAGTATGTTAGCGTCGACTTCAGCTCGCAGGAGTCGGACAGCTTACTATAGTGATAGTGTTGCCCAGGATAGAGCACATCATAGTCCTAACGGATTCGAATGCTTCATCGGATTGCAGCGACATCCAATGGTCTTGGAGATCAGGGCGCCACAGTGCAAGGAAACAGAGTAACCTCATGAGGAGGGACTCCATCGTGATGGCACGAAGGGCTTCTGGGACGCGTCTCTCTTCTGGGATATATTCTTCTTCGGGGAGAGCACTTTCAATATTAGGATATAACTTCAAAGCCAAGCGTGGCTCAGCGATACAGCAGATATTTATGCGTATTA
Organism: Suillus lakei; assembly: GCA_016628065.1. Classification (NCBI taxonomy): domain Eukaryota; kingdom Fungi; phylum Basidiomycota; class Agaricomycetes; order Boletales; family Suillaceae; genus Suillus; species Suillus lakei. The sequence goes on along the minus strand of JABBWA010000257.1, from coordinate 60,386 downwards.
AATGCCCACCTCCACAGGATATGATGCAGCCATAGCAATGAAGAGATGAGAACAAATGCGCAAGAAGAACAGATGAACTAGTGAGCTAGTTGTTAATTTCGAGATGTTCCCCAACCGTTAATCGATCGCTGATTCACATTTAATCAACACGAGTCACTTATAAATGCTAGTCGGCGACCAAGGTGTGTCGTGAGAAGCAGTTGCTTTCAGCTTTTGGACAGATCTGGATTCGCTACAGCATGGCGTTCTGCTAAAAATGGTGTCTCTGCTAAGTCTTGCTCGCCAACAGGAAGCAGCCTGAACTAATTTCTATCCACGGTCAATAGAAGAATCGATTGATTGCCCCTGGTCGCGGAAATTTCTATCAATTCTGTCATGGAAATGTTGGTTAGGTCTTTTTTTGATCCGAACAGGGTACAGGTTTAACGTCACCACAAGCATGCCAATCCTGCCGATCTGGGCAATCTCCCGCTATCTTACAATTGTGAGTGTCGAATGGCATGAGCTCCCAAAGTACCTGCCGGCAGATTGTGTCCACCACACGAGCAAAGGCATCATGTTCTTTGTGTGGATTGATCGAATTTCTATATCACCGCCCTATTATTGAGGATCTGCATCTGATTTCTGCCGTTCGGCCAGGATGCGTTGGGTTTGATGTTTTTGACATTTGCAAAGCGATGCATGTGCATGTGCACAAAAACTAGTAAGTGTTCGCAAGATACCACATCAAGAGCTTGTCATCAAATTCTAATTAGATGATTGCAGTGGCCACCGAGATCCGGACGGGATGCTGTGATAGCAGCGTTAATCTTGCCAACGAGAATAATCCAGGATATCTGCGCTTCCCAGGTATTTGTTGATAGCAAGGATACTTATCTGCCAGATGAATGTCAAACTCAAAAATGAACGCGACTGAACCACCATAAGTTTTAGGCTCTCAACTTAGTTATTGTTGCTCCGCGCTTGCATAGGAGATCAGCTATAAGTTGCCTGAGTTGCCCATCAGATATGGACTCATGGACAATAAATGCCAACGGGGAAGGCTTTGGTCGAATACTCGGGAAAAGGTACAGTATCAGTTCCGAGGTACCGGTTAGCGGTGTCGTGAAATCAATAGGATAATATCCTGGATTGTGCATGCAGCATGCACAAGTACAACGTGTAAAGTCACACGTAAGGGTACAGCTGTGCTTCCAACTGATGTTTATCCAGTCCAATAGTCTCCGCTCCGATCAACGAATAGCCGGTATGTAAGTGGGAGGAATTGATGTTATGTCAGCAGTTGAGATTAAGGCTTGATGGGACACGCAGTAGGGAGGGATAAGAACGTACGACGAATTTAAGGTCCTTTGTGAAAATGAAAGGCAACGACTGCTGATATGCGCTCGAAGGGATCGTTGAATCGTTAATTCTAATATTGGTACATCAGCGTGTGCTCACAATGGGAAATAACAAAGAACAAGAACACATACTACTCACGCAGCGAACAAATCAGCTTCAATACTCAAGATTCGGAAGCGGGTCAGGGAGGCTCGCAAGTAGCGATAGGCGCCTGATGAATGACTGAAAGCTCAACAGCATCTTTCAATTACAGAGAAGAGAAACAGACATAACGGCGATATCTTTCACCTCCAAACACTTCTTAACAAGCTGAACTATCATACTCAGTTTCCCGCCCTCGCCAGCGTTGCCTGAATCAGCAAGGAGATGGTCGGGCCTGGGGCTTCGTCGGCCATGACTCGGATAGACCTTCCTGATCCTTGATTCTTGGGCATCATGTGCGTTGTGGAAGTTGAGAGGAGAGGGTTTGAGTGAAGAGTATCAAAGAATGAAAAAAAGAATGAAAAAGAATGAAAAGTGAACAAAAGGATTTGTCACTTGCAATTGGCCATGGTGCATGCGAAGATGTTGTGTTCACTGAGAGACCCGGGAAGTGGGGCCCCTCAATTCAAATTCACAAATCCCAGGATGCGATTCGCTAGTATGCGTCGCTAGTACTCCGACACTCCGTGAAAAACTACCCACGGAGTTATCGGCCGGCCCACCTTCAAGGGGTTCTCGACATCTTTCTGATGTGACACCCGAAGCATCGGGGGGAAACCTCCCCCGGGAAAAACACGAAAGGGATATACACCGAAAACCCCGACACAACATGCCCCGAGTTTACTCCCTTTGAGATCTTGGATGAAACTTGTAAGTCTGCTCTGAAACGAAGTTTAGGAAGGGGACATTTCAGTCCCCGAACTTGCAGAAGGCGAAAGACAACGGATGAGAAATGTGAACACCCAAAGCTCGTAGCATAAATTGAACAAGTGGAAGGTGCTTTCCAGGACCCAGTGCGCACGTCGACTTGGAAGTCACGAAAATAGATAGATTAGCAAGCAAAAACCACGATTTGTTAAAAACCAACATGGGTTTTTCACGGGGCCTCGACATCAGGGAAACGTAATTCACTGCAGGGTGCTACAGAGCGCTCTGTAGCATTCTGTAGCACAATTCAACCCGCTGATGGTCCATGGATATCAATGATTCGCAGATCCCAGGATGCATTCCTCAATTCGCAATTCCAGCATACATGAAAGGACAACGCAAGGCAGTACCTGTAATCGTACAATGAATTTTATAAATCAGCAGCGCTTCCATGCGTCCCTACTATAGACATCATGCATCCCCGCTGTGGGCATCGTGCCACTCTACTCCGGCTCCAAGTACTGCATTATGTGGCAGCCAACGAACCAACCCCACCCGAAACGCATGATGCACCACGAGAACTTGAGCGTGGAACTCCGCTTCTGGGGCAATGTGCTTTACAGGCCTCTAGATCTCTGCCATCTGACGAGTATGTAGAAAGATCACATCATCATGTCCATAGTGTCAAAACTTAATCTTACTGACAGAGGACACTGGGCATCCCCGACCAGATACACATACACATGTCCTGGAGTCCCTTTGATTGGTATAATGAAACCTAGCGCGCGACCCAATTTATTATTTCTTCGCCTATCTTTCGAACAGCAAATAAACTGACGAAACAAACCGTTATTGAGCTGGGTTTATATTGATTCATGGTCCATCCGGAAATGTTGCCCGACACAGCTGTAGCCTACAGCGCCGGCAGTTTCCACTTCACCTCCTCGTCCCACCGGCAATATCTAGTGCGACGCGAGGCTCATCGCATAATTCCACACAAATTCGACCGATATCGTCCCAACGATAGCGACGTAAATAACCAGCAAGAACGCAGTCACAGCACGGGAAACCGTGCTTTGGGAGCAAAACCCTGCTATCAACGTCGCTTCAGGTGAAATGCATGAGCGAACACCAAATCACGATCACGGAGACCCTCACCCCAGATGAAACAATTCAGGGACAAGGCGACGAAGAACATGGGCGCGACGATTGATAATAGGTAGAATACGACGACGTAGCCGCCTCGTTTGAGTTGCTGATACTACGTCAGCGAGTGTAATCAGTAGTACGGCGACAATAATCCGTACTTTTCGAGTCCAGTGCCGGCCGGTGTGGAGCCAGTTTAACATGCTCCAGCCGGATGTCAACATCGTGATCATGGCGAGCATGAGGGACATAAAGAGCAGAATATAAGGAGCAGGTGACGTATAGTCGAAATATGCTACAGGGGAGGCTATAGCCTTGAAGAAACCACCGCTTAAAGCGATGAGGATGCCCGCCTTTTGGGGAGTAAGTTAGCGTCGACTTCAGCTCGCAGGGAGTCAGACAGCTTGCTATGGTGATAGTGTTGCCCAGGATAGAGCATATCATAGTTCTAACAGATTCGAATGCTTCGTCGGATTGTAGTGACGTCCAGTGGTCTTGAAGATCGGAGCGCCACAGTGCAAGGAAACAGAGTAACCTCATGAAGAGAGACGTCATGATGTCACGAAGGACGTCAGGGAGGGATTCTTCTTCGGTGAGAGCCCTTTCAAGATCAGGAATAGCATATGACTTCAAAGTCAAGCGTGGCTCAGCGATGCGACAGATCTTTATGCGTATTGAAAACGCACCTCCGTGATATCCATGGCGTTGAACAAAGGAAAGCAAATGGGCGTCAGATGCTAGCCGTGACGATTATGCGATTATGCGAAAATGAGTGCTTCGGAGCTACTGCTTATATGCGATTGATGCTAAAAGGGTCCATGCTTGTGACAGGGCAAACCTGGCCGGGTTTGCGCTGTCACATTGATCATAACGGCTCTACCGGTTCCACCTATTGCCGAGTGACCTTCCGGACTGTCATGTTTGTCAGTATAAATACTGCCCCATTCTGTTGCCCTTCCGCGCCTCCTTCGCCGCCCGTCCTTCGAGAGCTTGGAGTTTCTGTTGTGTCGTCATGGGTGTAACTCAAGTTCTTTGGGATTTTTGGGGTCTCTCGGGAGTGTTTGGCTATGTACAACCACATATACATATACACATGTCTTGGAGTGTCTCCCTTGATTGGTATGACGAAACTTTGTTCGGGGGTAAAAGATCGACGTTAGCGTTCAACAGCCCGGCAGCGGAAGGATGGCTTGCTTCTTTTATTGGTAGGTCCGTGTACTCCGTCATTGGACGTCCCAAGAAGACAGATATGGATTTCTCACAAAACGATCCGGAATGGCCGAAGAGGCTATTCGGAAGGTGGCGCGGGGGCTTAGAGGCGAAAATCAATATTTCACCGTTGGACGTCCCAAGAGGACAGATATCACCAAAGTTCTCACAAAACGATCTGGAATGGCTGAAGAGGCTGTTCGGCGGGTGGCGCGGGGCTTGGAGGCGAAAATAAATCTCTCATCCCAAGAAGACAGATATCATCGGAGTTCTCACAAATGATCCGGAATGACCGAAGAGGTCATTCGGCGTGGCGCGGGGGCCTAGAACCGAAAATCAATTTTAGTATAACTTGTAATGCCAATACCTTGCCTGATACCAAGATGGAGTAAAGGTTAAAGAAAGGTTGAAGTGGCGCAGCCACGTTGCATCATATCATGAAAATAGATGTTCATACTAGTGATATAGCTAACCCACCTAGAATCACCTATCAGTTGAATAAAATACTACGACCACCGGAAACGAGACTTACCGATCCCACAAACCGCACGAACGCCCCAAGCAGCAGCGCAGTAAAACGATCAGCACAGGATGCTGACACTCAAGGACCCACGGGAGTAACAAACAACGCCTTCAAAGACTCTATCGCCATCCTCGCGCTCATCCTCAACTTCCCCTCCTCTCCCTCTCCCTCCCCCTCCGCATATCCAAGCCCCATCTTCAGCGCCGTCCTCCTTACCCCCCTCATCTCCCCTCCCCCCATCTCCTGCCCCTTTCTCCCTCGGCCACCACCTTACCGCACGTCCCCGAAGCTCGGGCTGGCGCATCACAGCCGCGCGTGTGTATTTCAACAGATGCGCACGCCGGAGGGTACGCTCGAGGCGTGCGAGAGCTGGGGAGAGGGACATGCTGGTGGGCCTGGCTGTTCCGACGGAGGGAAGAACTGGATGATAAGTGGGAGGAGGAGGACTTGGCGTGCTAGTTGGGTGTTGTCGTGCCACTGTTCGTACCAGCTTGTTAGCTGATTGTTGGTGTTGGTTGGATGTGAGAGACACGTACCATGAACACCCGCATTGTGCCTTTGGGGAGGAGTGTTGAGGACGTACCCTTCTGCAAGGGCTACGCATACTAATACGCCTAACACATACCTCCTCCATCTATCCCTCCCATTCGCGCTGGATGTGAGCAACAACAGCACCGCTGCAGTACGGACATAGACGAGAACGGCGCCTCTGTACGTAGATAGAAGTGGTTGTGAGTTTTGTAACTAGGGAGCAGGGGGTAGGGACGCACCGAACGAATCACTCCCTCGATTCATCCATCTTGAGGCGACTTGTTAGTAATCGGGTGGCATTGGAACGGAAACTGCAGCTCCTCCATCACCCCCTCCGCTCACACTGAATCCAGCTTCTGATAACAACAACACACGGATGCGCTCGACGGGGAGAGTGAGAGGGATGCGGAGGCGAGAGAAGAAGTTTGGTGGACGTTGGGCAGGGCCGTATATATAGGGAGCATAATGAGTAGAGGAGAACGAAGCCAGGGGAAAAGCTTAGAGAGGCGGGTTTGTGTGGGTTATGGAAGTGATTGTGTGTGTAGAGCCGTGGTAAGAGTAGATTAGGCAAACCTCAGACTGCGTCCTAGATATTTGGCCCATACTTTGGCCCAAAGGTTGTCTGGGTAAAGGCTCGTCTCGCATTGCAAGAATGTTTCGATCTTGGAACCCCTCCGAGCCATCCAACCTTATGGTGAAATTAACATCGTGTGCGGCACAAACCACACACAGGTACGTACTGCAGCACACATTGAATATTGAGCAGCCATGGGAAACGACAAGGAAATAATTCTACCGACTCAACCTGACTCAGCATCATTCACTCCTTTAGGCAATCCCAAGCTCATCATCTACAACGGCGAGCTCATTTGTACCGTGTTTTGCTCATGGGTCTAGGCCGGAGACATTTTCAATAAAATATATCTGGCGTATTGAGAATCGGTTGAGAAATACAAGCTCAACTACTTTCCAGATTCGCTGTATCATTGGCGATAATGTTCTTGACGTCGTGTGTAATGACATCAACCTAGGAAACAGCAAGCTACATGATTATAGGTGCGTGCGAATGATGAGGACGTTATCAGGCTCGAATGAACGGGTCTTAAGTTGATGAAAACCATCAAAAAATTGTTAGCAAAACACACCATGAATGAACCTGTAGTAATGCAATATGCTTATGACACAATGATAAAATTGCCAACTAGTCATGCGCGTGTATCGTACTAGTTATGCGATGCTTCTTGATTTCCAAACAAGTCCTATCAACATCGCAATGATAGCGCATATGACCAACAAGAGCGTAGCGACGACACGACCGACTATGCCTTGGGAGCAAAAACCTGCTATTAACGTCGCTGAGGGTGAAATGCATGAGGGTCCAGGTGTAAGCACGCCGGCTTACTTGAGTTCCTATAATCAATACATATACTGTCGCTGGTACTGAAGACTAAGTCTTCAGTATTCTACCTTTTGGTGTAACGGTTATGAGGCGCGGCAGCTGACCTATTTACACCAGGTTACGGAGAAACTCACCACAGATGAGACAAGTCAGGGACAAGACCACGAAGAACATGGGCGCGACTATTGATAACAGGTAGAACACGACGCGGGAGCCGCCTTGCTTAAGTTGCTGAAAGTAGGTCAGCCGATGCTAATCAGTGTGGCGAGAATAATCCTTACTTCTTGAGCCCAGTGCCTGTCGGTATAAAGCCAGCTTATGATGCTCAGACCGGATATCATCATTGCGATGATAGCAAACATGAGGGTAGCGATAAGCATAAGATAGGAAGCAGGCTCGGATGTGTAGTCAACATAGTTTACAGAGCCTGTAACCTTGAAACCACTACTTAAACCGATGAGGGTGCTCGCCTTTGGGAGTATGTCAGCGTCGGCTTCAGCTCGCGGAGAGTTGGACAGCTTACTAGGATAATAATCATGCCCAGGATGGAGCACAGCGTAGTCCTAACGGATCCGAATGCTTCATCGGACTGCAGCGAGTTCCAGTGCTCTTGAAGATCGGGGCGCCACAGTGCAAATAAGCAAAGTAACCTCACAGGGAACTTCATCATGATGGAACGAAGGGCTTCGGGAAGGTGTTCCTCATCCGAGTCGGGGAGGATTTCCTCTTCAGGGAGGTGTTCCCCTTCTGGGAGAATGTATTCAGAATCAAGAATCGCCCGCGACTTCAATTGAGGCAAGCATGACTCAGCGATACAGCAGATCTCTATATGTATTAAAAGCGTACCTCCACGGGGTATGCTGCATCCATGGGGATGAAGAGAAGAGAACGGATGTGCGGGGGGAGAGTGCGTGCGCGAGAGGAGAACAGATGGGCGTATGCATTCTCCTGTTTTATATCATGATGCGAGTCTGTATGTGGATTACTTCAACACCTTCGTTCGGTGATAGGGAACTACTTTCTGAGAACTTGACGAGGCTGTGTCCAATGTGTTCCATAAAACGGTGGACGATGATAGGTGGAATTGTGTTACAATGACCGAGGTCGCTTTAGGTGAAGGGAACTTATACAGACACGACCTCGCTCATTTCCAACCTAGAAGGCATGGAAATGAAAGAGGTCGCTTACGGTGAAGGGAACTTCTATGAAATCAGTAAATTATGTATAGGTTCCCTTCACCGTAAGGGATCTCGCTCATATCCGTCATTACACACGACGCCAAGAACATTATCGCCAACGATACAGCAAATCTGGAATATAGCTGAGCTTGTATTTCTCAACCGATTCTCAACACGCCAGATATATTTTCTTGAAAATGTCTCCGACCTAGACCCATGAACAAAACATGTAAATTCACGGTACACACGAGCTCGCTGTTGCAGATGACGAGCTTGGGATTGCCTAAAGGAGTGAATGCTTGCCTGATACCAAAATGGGGTTGAAGCTTGACATCAACTCATGTAAATACACGCATTGCTAGTGATGTAGCTAACTGGAACCACCATATCAGCTGAATAAAGACACCGCTGGAAATGAGACTCACCGATACCATGAACCGCACGAACGCCTCAAGCAGCAGTGCAGTGCATCAAATACGATCCCAACAGCGATACTCAAGGACCAACAGGAGTAATAAACAACGCCTTCAAAGACTCTATCGCCATCCGCGCGCTCATTCTCAACTTCCCCTCCTCCCCCTCCGCATCAGCATACCCAAGCCCCATCTTCAGCGCCGCCCTCCTCACCCCCTCCTCTCCTCTCCCCGCATCTCCTGCCCTTTTCTCCCTCGCCCACCACCTTACCGCGCGTTCCCGCAGCTCAGGCTGACGCATCACAGCTGCGCGTGTGTATTTCAACAGATGTGCACGTGGGAGGGAACGCTCGAGGTGTGCGAGAGCTGGGGCGAGGGACATGCTGGGTGGGCCTGGCTGTTCTGACGGAGGGAGGAACTGGGTAAGAAGTGGGAGGATGAGGAAGAGGACTTGGCGTGCTAGTCGGATGTTGTCGTGCCACTGTTCGTACCAACTTATTAGCCGATTGTTGGTGTCGGTTGGATATGAGAGACACGTACCATGAACACCCGCATTGTGTCTTTGGGGAGGGGTGTTGCGGAAACGCTCGCTAGGACGTACCCTTCCGCGAGGGCTGCGCATACCAATACGCCTAGAACATACCCCCTCCATCTATCCCTCCCATTTGCGCTGGATGTGAGCAACAGCAGCACCGCAGCAGTACGGACATAGGCAAGAATGGCGCCTGCGAAGACAAAGAGTGCGTAATCACCCGCGGAAGTGCATGGGGCACAGGTCTGGAGCGCTCTTTGACCAAATCTGTACGTAGATAGAAGTAGTGTGAGTTTGCAAAGTAAATAGGGAGTAGGAGAAGGGACGCACCGAACGAACCACCCCCTCGATTCATCCGTCTTGAGGCGGCTTAGTAAAAGCTCGAGATCGGGTGGCATTGAAACAGGTACTGCAACTCCTCCATCTCCACCACTGCCTGCCCCAAGTCCAGCTTCTGATAATAACAACGCACGGATGCGCTCGACGGGTAGAGTGAGAGGAATGCGGAGACGAGAGAAGAGGTTTGGTGGACGTTGGGTAAGGCCGTATAGAGAGTACAATGAGTGGAGGAGAACGATGCTGGGGAAAAGGCTTAAAGAGGTGCGTTTGTGTAGGTTATGGAAATGATTTTGTATGTAGAGCCATGTTATGAGTATGATGAGGGACGTGAAGAGAAGTGCGTTGATGACGCTCATTACCAGACAAGAGAGCACAGCATGCACATTCGTCGGATCCAGTTCGCAATTCGGATGTGAAATGTTCACGAAAGGCTACGACGTTAGCACGTCTGGGTCCCATTAATTATTTCTAGCTACTAAGCTAGAGAGCAATCCGTCGAAGACGATCACAATGCCAGCTGAACCGACAATACAAAATCAACGCAAAGTCAATCCGATTCGATAACTTGGCTTTGCGAGACTGTGGCTGGTACAAAGACGGATCATGTTCAAGGGAGCAAGCTTTCCGTTCGCGATGCGCAAAGTTTAGATCTTGCTAACCGCAGGTCCGCACTGTGCCACGGTGCATCATAGTAAGTACTCGAGAAGCTCACTCATGGACAACATTTCAACTATCACTGCTATCACTGAGTACTGATGTATAATGCCATGAATGAAAAACGAAAAATTAAGACGAGAAAATTATGGTACCGTGTCAGTCTCAGGAGTCCAGATGAACATGGAGAATGAAGATAAGAATCAGTTGGTGATGTATGTTACGAGCGATGGCTCATTGGAGACCGTCGCCGACTCGAGGATGGAAAGTATCGTCATTCGAAGAGGAGGTTAACTTGAATAAGTAGATGCAACGTACGTAATGAACTTGATCAAATGCCTAGGGAATATATAGTGTACTGGATTTCTGCAACAGTTGTATGTCCCATGGTGAGGCTAATTGTGACGGAAGCCTGCAATCGCTTGCTCTGTCAATGGGGTGTTGAAAATGTGTTCGCGACCTGCAGCACGATCGGTTATGAAGACGATGTGAGCACGTCTGGGTCACACCAACTACTTCCAGCTTGGGAGCAATTGCATCGTCTGAGGATATCACAATTAACGCCAGCTGAACTGACGATACCAAATCAACGTCGATCTAATTGACTTGGCTTTGTTGTGTTCGATTGGAAGTAACCGCTAGCTTTAGAAGGATGCTCAATTCTAAAATGTCGTTGTCGTTTGGGACCCAATTAGCAAGTTGGCGTTATTCAAGCACCGCTCGCTAAACTGATCCCCAACGGGACTCGTACCTAGCCGGAACCCTTACATAAGGCCTTAACAGCAGCAAACTCGGAAGTTGTAAGCGAAGAAGCAATTGGAGGACAGCAGCTAATTACACGTACTATCTTTAGCCCAGACCCATCAGTGATTCAAGGGATGTCGTTTGGGACCCATAGAAACAATGTTCAAGCACCGCTCGCTAAACCGTCCTAAGCTGGACTCGTACCTCTACGGCCCGCAGGGACAACACTAAACCCATCCTCAGCAGAACTCCTAAACCGCGTGATTCCTAACCCTCAGCAGGTCTAATCCTTAACATTCCTAAACCTTTCCTAACCCTTTCCATAACCCTTTCCATAGAGTATATCCAGCAATATGTAGTATGTATATGAATATAATGCATCTCTCGCTCAAAAAATTGAATGAATTGATTATACATTGCTACATAACATGGTTTAAATAAGAGTTAGGCCTGCTGAGGGTTAGGAATCACGAGGTTCAGGAGCACTGCTGAGGATGGGTTTTGTGTTGTCGCTGCGCGCCGTAAGGTACGAGTCCAGCTTAGGACAGTTTAGCGAGCGGTGCTTGAACATTGTTTCTATGGGTCCGAAACGACAGACATCCCTTGAATCACTGATGGGTCTGGGCTAAAGATAGTACGTGTAATTAGCTGCCGTCCTCCAATTGCTTCTTCGCTTACAACTTCCTGCTGCTGTGCTTCCATTCCTTTATAATAGGCTGTATCTCCCTGTTCCCAAGTCAGTATGGGCATTAATCCATCTGTACTATTCTATTTCACGCCATGGCCTCATTCCATTCCGCTGAGGTGCGGTTTCAAAGTTTATCAATCCTTGCTGTATGACTGAACTACGCTGGGTTTTCAAGTTATATGTGACTGCTGACCCAAGGGCACTTGCTGAAGAACAACTCCTTCCCGAAGCCCTTCGTCGCACATCCCTCTTAATGAGGGTTCTCTATTTTTGGGCTCTGGGACGCCCAGATCTTGAAGATCATTGGAAGTCGCTGCAATCGGATGAAGCGTTCGAAATTGTTAGGAGCCGGTTATGCTCTATCCTGGTCAGCATTATCACCACAGTAAGCTGTCCAACTCCGCGCGAGCTGAAGCCGATGCTGACATACTCCCCAAAAGGCAAGCGTCCTACTCGCTATAAGCGGCGTATTCGTCACTACAGGCTCTCCTGTGCCATACTTTGACTACACAACATCTGCTCCCCATTGCCTGCTCTTTATAACGCTCATGCTCGCCATGATTGCGATGTTGACGTCCGGCTCGAGCATGATACGCTGGCTCCACACCGACCGCCATTGGACTCGAGAAGTAAGTCTTATTCTCGCTCTACCACTTACACCCGCTGACCTAGTATCAGAAACTCAAGCAGGGCGGCTACTTCGTGTTGTCCTACCTGTTGTCGATAATCACGCCTATGTTCTTCGTTGCCTGGTCCCTGAATTGTTTTATCTTCGGTGAGTTGTTCTGTAATTTGATACACTCTGGGCCCTCATGAATTTCACCCTCAGCAATGTTGATAGCAGGCTTTTCCTCCCAAAGCACGATCTGCCGCGCCGTCACTGCGCTCTGGCTGGTTGCATACGTCGTTACTATTGTGACGACATTGATGGAATTTGTGTGGAAGTTTACGACAAGCCTCGAATCACGCTAGATATCGATGGTTTTTTCTGCTTAAAGTTTGATCCTTCTTCTTGCTATACTCGCCCTGGATTGGCGCTTGTATGTGTTGTATATAAGGCTTCGCTGATGTTGAACACCCTGGTATAAAATGTAGACCAGTACATGTATGCAATCCGTGGCTTTCAGTTTTGTTGTGCCAACCTTTCGAGCGCTTTACGCCGCATCGAATCATCGCTCATAGAAATGCTCTAGAGTCAAGACGTACCGTGCAATGAAAGAGTTCGTAAGGACTCCACTTTTATAAATTAAAATTTATTAAAAACACAGGTCAGGAAAACCTATATTTGGTTATCTTGGTATGGTTTATGCTATGTTGCCTTTCGCAAAACCAAGCGGCAATCAAAAACCACCACGAAATATTTCAATTCGCAAGCCGGACCAATATCATACAGTTTAGTAATGCTAACAATACATGAAGTACGACGCAGCCCAACGACGAGGTCACAATTCGCATACACCTAGAACATGAGGCGTCAGATACGAGTCAACAACATTAAGATGCGTTCCCTCAGGAAAAACGATTTATCCATCATAAAAAATCGGACATATGCTTGTATGTTATAGAGCATCTTGGGGAAAATGGGGGATCAGAATACTCACCAGCACTATATTGTTATCCACCCGTCACAAAATAGCCGTAAAAAGAGAGAGGAATAGTAAGTAAGTGATGCAGATGAACATGGAGAATGAGGATAAGATGAGATGCATGTTACAAATGATGGCTCATTGGAGACCGTCGCCGACTCGAGGGTGGAAAGTATCGTCATTTGAAAAGGAGGTCGATCCAAGGTTGAAAAGAAGTAGATGGAATGTAACGAACCTGAGCAGATGCGGGGAATATATAGACCGCGAACTGGATCTGCAATAGCTGTATGTCCCATGGACGTGAGGCCAATTGCGACGGAAGCCTGCAATCCCTTGCTGTCAATGGGGTATTGCAAACGCGTTCGCGACCTGCAGCATGATCGGGTATGAAGACGATAGAATAAAAGCACCCTTCTGCAAGACCCTGTTCGAAACGTGAGGATAAATTAACAGTGGTGCTTGTTGTCGTTTGCCAGTGACTGGACCTATTGTGGGTGAGTGAAATGGTCGCGGAAGGAGAGACTTACGAGTATGGTTAACAAGCGCGGCGTTGTTGAGTGTAATACGTACTTGTAGATACATGTTGTCAGCGTGGCTGGCCTGAATTACTGACCTTGCGCACCGCATACCATCGTTCCTACTGCAGAGCACGAAGCTGAACTGGGTAGCGTTCGAAGTGCCACATCAGTTCGAAGGAAATTGCGATGTGACATTCTCACAGTAAGGGATCTACACAGGAGAGAATGATTTTTAATGCATTGGCTCAACTTGGACACGCACCGTTTCTTCAAATCACAAGGCAGGCCTATGCTCATGCTAGTGATGTAGGTAACCCACCTAGAATCACCTTTAAGCTGAAAGAAAACACCACCAAAACGAAACTCACCGATACCATGAACCGCACGAACGCCCAAGCAGCGGTGCAGTGCATCAAACACGATCCAAACAGCAATACTCAAGGGCCCACAGGAGTAACAAACAACCCCTTCAAAGACTCTATCGCCATCCTCACATGTATTTCAATAGATGTGCACGCGGGAGGGAGCGCTCGAGGTGTGCGAGGGCTGGGGCGAGGAACATGCTGGGTAGGCCTGGCTGTTCCGATGGAGGGAGGAACTGGGTGATAAGTGGGAGGCGGAGGAAAAGTGTTTGACGTGCTAGTTGGATGTTGTAGTGTCACTGATCATATCAACTTATTAGCTGATTGTTACTGGTACTGGTACGTGGAAGTGAGAAACACGCGATAAAGAACCGAATTCCGTCTTCGGGGAGGGGAACTGCGGAAACACTGGATGCGACGTACTGCGAAGAGAGTAGGGAGTAGGGACGCAACGAACGAACCACCCCCTCGATTCATCTGTCTTGAGGCGACTTAGTAATAGCTCGAGGTCGGGTGGCATTGGAACAGGCACTGCAACTCCTCTTCACCCCCTCCGCCCGCACCTAATCCAGCTTCTGATAATAACAACGCACGGATGCGCTCGACGGGGAGTGAGAGGGATGCGGAGGACAATGAGTGGAGGAGAACGATGCCGGGGAAAAGGCTTAAAGAGGTGCGTTTGTGTAGGTTATGTAAGTGATTGTGTATGTAGAGCCATGGCAAGAGTATGAGGAGGGACGAGAAGAGAACTGTACATGTGTTGATGATGTTCATTACCAGACAAGAGAGCACAGCATGCACTCACTGAGGTCCAGTTCGCAATTCGGATGTAAAAACGTTCACTACCGCCACTCCAAATAATAGCACGATGGTCACATTTCCAACTGGAGAGCAATCGCATCATCTGAGGCTATTGAAAGTCCAGCTGAAAATATTGAAGTGACGGTACAAAATCAACGTGAAGTCAATCCGGTTCAATGACTCTGCGAGACACTCGTATGCGCGTGGCTGATACAAAGACGAATCATGTTCAAGGGAGCAGGCTTTCTGCTCACGATGCGCATCGTCCCCGACTCCCACGAAGTGTGGCTCCAATTGAGGAGCCTTCGGTTCCGATGTCTGTCACCTGAATGACCATTAATCTGGCGCGAAGTTGGTTATGATTCTAGACTTTGCGCAAATAAGCGATGTGGCACAGCGTTTCTTGCTCCTGCCCACCTCGCAGTATTTTCTTACTCGGAGTACTAGCTACTATTTCTACGTCCTTTTGAATCGTTTTCAATATTCTCATGTTTGAAGAAGATCCCAACGACGCGATATGGCCAGATCACAAAGTACTTACTAATGCATGAACAGACTCGGTGACCGTGGGAATATGTCGTCGATGTACTTACGAGATATCAGATCTTCAGATCCCGACTTCTTAGAAGCACGGCTACTGCCATGAGCTAGTCTGCAAGTTGAACGTTCCTGCAGTTCTTGGAAAATAGGAAAAAGACGCCCAGCGATGCCATCGCTTCCTGCAAGTTCTTGGCGCTATTTGTCTTCGCATCCTCCATCTTCACTTTAAGGAATGTCAAAGTCAGGCGATCCAATGGCTCATGCTCAAGGGCAGCCAGAAATGTACGTCCTTGACCTTACACCACATCTATGAAATATAATGCGTGCTATACAGTTCCGAAACCTTGTTGCACCAAATTCTAGTTGTGCTGAAGGAGTCGACCATTGCCAAGAAACCACCACCATCAGATAATTGGAATGGCTTCTGGGATGTATACGATCAGGAAGCAGAAGAGTTTGACGTAGAATTCATTGAAAGATATGCCTCAGATTTGGACAACGGTCTAATTTTCGTAAGCTTTTCTGACCCATACAATGCACTTTCGTCCTCGTTGACCGAGCATATCTTTTAGGCAGGTCTTTTTTCGGCCGTCAGTACCACTTTCTTAGGGACAATGCTCCCTAACCTGAGCCCCGCTCCCAGCGACACGACAAATGCCTTGTTGATGATGATATACCATCAACTCAATAGCACCGCGTTCCCGGGGCAAGCCCTTCCCTTATGGGATGGTCCCAATTGGATTACTATATGGACCCAGAGCCTTCTGTACGCCAGTCTCTCTGCCAGCCTTCTGTCTGCTCTTGGAGCCGTCTTGGGCAAGCAGTGGCTGAGGGACTACCGAGATAACACACGAGGACCTCGTGAATCTCGTCGCGTCAGGCGACAGCTAAAAGTCAATGGACTCGAAGCTTGGCACTTCAAAGCTGTCCTTCGTACTATACCGGTCTTACTGCAGCTTTCCATGCTGCTCTTTGGCACGGGCTTGGGAGGATATCTGTGGACCCAGCAACGCATGGTGGCTGTTGTTGTAATTGGAACAGCGTGCATGGGCGCCGTGTCCTACATCGTGGCCTCTATCAGCAGCTCCCTTTACGTTAGCTGCCCTTTTACAACACCGGTTTCTACACTTGTA
This sequence comes from Suillus lakei, assembly GCA_016628065.1. Classification (NCBI taxonomy): domain Eukaryota; kingdom Fungi; phylum Basidiomycota; class Agaricomycetes; order Boletales; family Suillaceae; genus Suillus; species Suillus lakei. Next base: position 43,900 of record JABBWA010000257.1, on the reverse strand, counting down.
CACCATAGCCTGAGAGCAATCCAATCGCTCATAGTGATCTACCTCTTGCGTCCGATCAACTGGTTATCTAACACCTTTCTTATCCAAGTCGACAACCAGAAAACGAAAACTGGGTGGCGCCCCATCGCTCTCCGATGTATGGCAAATCTCGTCTGGCTGCTGATGTATATCCCGCTCCGACTACTGTTCAATTTTTTGGACGTGTTCATTTCCTTAAAACATCTTGATGATCAGTCAGCTGTCGATGTGTCACGCTACGTGTTCTGGCTCTTCCAGACATCCCTCGATCCCGACACTGTATTTGCCGCTGCAAAAAGGATTCCTGATGTCAATTTTCCCACTCATGGTCTCAGCCCATGGGCGGCTTGGGGAAAACTCTTCAGGCTAGTTCAGGATGGGCTCAATTATCCCTCTCCATCCTTCCCGGTCTTGATATATGCGAAAGCATTGACTTCTCTGTATTTCACTGGTTATACCACCAATAATCGGTTTTCAAGCATCTTTAGCCGTGTCACAGATAACGAGGTAGCAACACTCTGCGTGGAAGCGCAATGCAGCCATGACGCAAAGCCTTCGCTCTTCATGTTGACTGTACTTCAGCAATGGTTCGACATCATCGACGGCGACTCATGGCACACTACCGTTCCCAAGGGAAAGGACATCATCAGCGCGCTTGGCCCCAACATCAATCTTGACGATGTACCCATCGATACTCTGGAATGGTTCTTACATCCTCTCTTGCACGGCCTCTGTGGAGCGCCACTGCCATGGTTCTTGAAGAGGGAAAACCACCGCCGTCATGTGTTTTTGCAACCTCTGGCGATCTATATTATCCGCAGACTGCTGCCCATCAATCGACAGCGTCCTCTTCCTTCCCGCAAGACCATTGCAACGTGTCTTCTTGTCATGATCGCGATCCTCGATTGGCAGACGATTGATCCCAAGGAAATCAAAATCACAGACAATAGGTATGCAAAACGACATTCTCGCAGTATTACGAAGACTGATCATTCGATGGGCGCAGCGACAAGATTGAAACGATCCTTCCCCGTGTCCTTGCTCTTCTGCGACGTCCGGATATCACTGCCGCAATTCAATATGATCCTATTCCCACCCTACAATACCCTGGATTGAAATCCTCCGGCATACTTTCGTGTATCCCTCCATCCATTTTCTCAAAATTACCAAGGTCACGTACTTTTTTTGCGATGGAGGTCTCGCATTTTACAGCCATATTGGAGCCTTTGGCGCGCCTGGCCAGCGAAACAGAATTCAGATGTTATATTGAGGACGAGCCGAAGAAAACATGGAATACTGGTATCTTCCGAGCCACCGTTAAAAACATTGAAAACGCATCTAACGAAGCACTCTGCCTTCGTGCGTGCTGTATTATGGATGACCTTTTCAAATCCGGGGTTGTGCCCTCCGCAAATATGTGGGGTCCATGTGACGCAAATACGGATGCTTCCGTGCTGCTCAACTATCTCGGTCAAGCCCATCCCCGGCCCCCGCAGCCAAACCTCAATTTGGACACTTCGTTCCATCTTTCCCCTCGCAGGTGGCTGGACCCGGAATTCCACAATAGCATTGCACCTGCATATGCATTGCTGATGCTTTCCACTAACAAAGACATCTGCTCTCCCAATACAACAGCTATAATGGTGCCTCACATGATCTTCGCGATGGGGCGGACAGACTCCTTTCTTCACAGACACGTTGGGCTAAAGATAGCCCACGTTATTAGAAAGCCCCTGGCGAATATCACAGGTGATGTCCGCGATCGACTCCTCCCAGCCTTACGTACCGCGACCTTTGGAAATATCCAGAACGATCTCATCACGCCAGGTGACACATCACCGGATCGATTCGTCTATCCAGCACGCGATCTTCGTTATCTGGAAATACTCTTCGCCCTCGCAAATGCAGATAGCGAGTATTGGCTCTTGCAGCTCCGCCAAGACAGCTGCGACCACATGCAGCGTTGTATTTCCATATCCAAAGCTCTTCGTACACTATCTCAGAGTGAAAAAGACTATCAAGAACTCTCACTACGACTGGTCTTGCTATTTGCTCGCATCGCCTGCACTGGCGATTGTGTCTTGTCGGAGTGGAACATCTGGTTTGCGGCGTGCCCAGACAACCAGGCACTGCTCGCCAAGCAAGCTTGGGAGTGTGTACCTATACTCGACGAGGCGGTCCCCCTTCTCATCGCATTCACGAACAAGATGTTGTCGAATCTAGATGATGCGAACGAGGAGGACTTGGCGAAACTCGATATGGTTACAGTTAGTAAGGCGCTAGATGGCATTTCGGAGCAGTTGTGGATTGTGGACACTCATGTGGACGTGGATGAGATGCGGAGTACTTTGGAGACACTCAGGACAAGGGTGTTGGATTCGAGAGATGAATTGTTGAGGAAATTCGGTGCAAAATGATCCGGAATGACCAAAGAAGTGGCTCGGCAGGTGGCACGGCGGCTTAGAGGCGAAAATCAATCTTAGTATACCTAATACCAAGATGGGGTAGAGGTTGAAGAAAGGTTGAGGTGGCGCAGTCACGTTGAATCCTCGTTCAGTTGAATAAAAACACCACCACCACTGGAAACGAGACTCACTGATCCCACAAACCACACGAATGCCTCAAGCAGCAGCGCAGTAAACGATCAGCACAGGATGCTAATCCAGAAGGACCCACAGGAGTAACAAACAACCCCTTCAAAGACTCTATCGCCATCCTCACGCTCATCTTCAACTTCCCCTCCTCCCCCTCCGCATCAGCATAACCAAGCCCCATCTTCACTGCCGCCCTCCTTACCCCCTCGTCACCCCTCCCCGTATCTCCTGTCCTCTTCTCCCTCGCCCACCACCTTACCGCGCGTTCTCGCAGCTCGGGCTGACGCATCACAGCTGCGCGCGTGTATTTCAACAGATGTGCACGCGGGAGGGAACGCTCGAGGTGTATGAGAGCTGGGGCGAGGGACATGCTGGGTGGGCCCGGCTGTTCTGACGGAGGGAGGAACTGGGTGAGAAGCGGGAGGAGGAGGAAGAGCACTTGGCGTGCTAATTGAATGTTGTCGTGCCACTGTTCGTACCAAATTATTGGCCGATTGTTGGTGTTTGGTTGGAAGCAAGAAACACACCATGAACACCCGAATTCCGCCTTTGGGGAGGGGAGCTGCGGAAACGCTCGCTAAGACGTACCCTTCTGCGAGAGCTGTGCATATCAATACGCCTAGGACATACGCCCTTCATCTATCCCTCCCATTTGCGCTGGATGTGAGCAACGACAACACCGCAGCAGTACGGACATAGGCGAGAATGGCGCCTGCGAACACAAAGAGTGCGTAATCACCCGCAGAGGTGCATGTCTGTAGTGCTCTTTGACCAAATCTGTCCGTAGATAGAAGTGATATTAGTTTTGTAGATAGGGAGTAGGGAGTAGGGACGCACTGAACGAACCGCCCCCTCGATTCCTCCGTCTTGAGGCGGCTTAGTAAAAGCTCGAGATCGGGTGGCATTGGAACGGGTACTGCAACTCCTCCATTACCCCCTCCACCCGCACCGAATCCAGCTTCTGATAATAGCAACGCACGGATGCGCTCGACGGGGAGAGTGAGAGGGATGCGGAGGCGGGTGAAGAGGTTTGGTGGACGTTGGGTAAGGCCGTATAAGAGTACAATGAGTGGAGGAGAACGATGCCGGGGAAAAGACCTAAAGAGGTGCGTTTGTGTAGGTTATGGAATTGATTGTGTATGTAGGTCCATGACAAGAGTATGAGGATGGACGTGAAGAGAAATATGTGGATGATGCTCATTACCAGACAAGAGAGCACAGCAAAAAAACGTAAAGGCCACGCACCATGCAAAAAACGTGTTGCGTCCCGACTCCCAGGCTGTGTTCCAGTGCTTTAAGTTCAATCCCGAAACCAATCCTTCCTTTATAATGTGCTGCAACTCCCTGTTCCTAAGTCGGTATGCGAAGTGCATTTATTCATCTGTACCATTCTATTCCACCTCATGGCCTCGTTCTATTCCACTGAGGTGCGCTTTCAAAACTTAGGAATCCTTGCTGTGTGACTGAACTGTGCTGTCCTTTCAAGTTGTATGTGACTGCTGGCTCAAGAAGACTTACCGAAGATCAACCTCTCCCCGAGACCCTTCGTTCTACGTCCTTCTTAATGAGGGTACTCTGTTTATTTGCATTGGGACGCCCAAATATTTATGATCATTGGGGGTCGCTGCAATCAGAGGAAGCGTTCGAAACAGTAAGGAACAAGTTATGCTCTATCCTGGCCAGCACTTTCACCACAGTAAGCTATTCATTTGCGCGAGCTGGTATCGGCACTGACATACTTACCTCCAAAAGGCAAGCGTCCTCCTCGCTACAAATAGTGTTTTCGTCAGTACGGGCTCTCCTGTGCCATACTTCAACTATACATCACCGATTTCCTATTGTCTACTCGTTATGTCACTCATGCTCTCCATGATTGCGATATTGACATGCGGTTCGTGCATGATACGCTGGCTCCACACCGACCGCCATTGGACTCAAGAAGTAAGTCTTATTCTCGCTCTATCACTTACACCTCCTGACCTAGTATCAGCAACTCAAGCCGGGCGGCTACTTTGTCTTGTCCTACTTGTTGTCGATAGTCACGCCTATGTTCTTCGTTGCCTGGTCCATGAATTGTTTTATCTTCGGTGAGCTGTTCCGTAATTTGATACTCTCTCTGGTCCCCTCATGAATTTCACCCAGCGATGTTGATAACAGGCTTTTCCTCCCAAAGCACGATCTGCCGTACCGTCACTGCCTTCTGGCTGGTCGCGTATGTCGCTAACGTTGTGGCGATATCGATGGAATTTATCTGGAAGTATGCGACACACGTTAGGTATCGCCAGTAGTTTCCGCTTTGGTGGTTCTTCTTGTTGTACTCGCGCTGGATTGGCGCTTGTATATGTTATATATATATAAGGCTTCGCTGACCTGGAATACCCTGATGTGTTTAACATGTAGACGAGCATATGTATGCAGTATGTGGCTTTCAGTTATATTATACCAACTTTTTAAAAAGCGATTGACGTCGCATCGAATCGTGAAAGCTCTGGAGTCGAGATGTACACACGCCTTTCGCAAAAGCAAGCGGTATTAGTAATCAGAAACCACGACACAATATTTTCGATTAGCCGGTCCAATGTTATACAGTTTTGGTGAAGTAACGATATAGAAAGTACTACGCAGCCCAACGAGGTCACAAAGCACATACATCTAGAAAGTGAGACGTCAGATACGAATCAACAACAAATGAGATGTGTTCCCTCAGGAAGAACATTTTATTCATCACGAAAATCGGATGTATTGCGCTTGAATGCTATAGAGCATCTTGGGGGGAATGGGAGACCATGGTAGAATGCTCACCAATACTACATTGTTATACATGCGTCACAGGAAAACTGCAGAAAGAGAAAAGAGAGGTAAGTAAATGATACAAATGAACGTGGAAAATGAAGATAAGAATCAGTTGATGATGCATGTTACGGGTGATGACTCATTGGAGACTGTCGCCGACTCGAGGATGGAAAGTATCATCAATGTCATTTGAAAAGGAGGTTGATTTGAGGTTAAAAAGAAGATGGAATGTAACGAACCTGATAAAATGCGGAGAATATATAATCCGCGAACAGGCCCACCACGAACACCCGAATTCCGTCTTTGGGGAGGGGAACTGCGGAAACGCTCGCTAATACGTACCCTTCTGCAAGGGCTGCGCGTACCAATACGCCTAGAACATACCCCCTCCATCTATCCCTCCCATTCGCGCTGGATGTGAGCAACAATAGCACCACTGCAGTACGAACATAGACGAGAACGGCGCCTGCGAAGACAAAGAGTGTGTAATCACCCGCGGGGGTGCATGAGGCGCAGGTCTGCAGTGCTCTTTTACCAAACTGTACATAGATAGAAGTGGTTGTGAGTTTTGTAGATAGGGAGTAGGGAGTAGGGACGCACCGAACGAACCACTCCCTCGATTCATCCATCTTGAGGCGACTTAGTAATCGGGTGGCATTGTAACGGACACTGCAGCTCCTCCATCACCCCCTCCGCCCGCACCGAATCCAGCTTCTGATAATCACTACACGCGGATGTGCTCGACGGGGAGAGTGAGAGGGATGCGGAGGCGAGAGAAGATGTATGATGGGACGTTGGGTAAGGCCATATAAGGAGTACAACGAGTGGAGAACGATGCCAGGGAAAAAACTTAAAGAAGCGCGTTTGTGTAGGTTATGGAAGTGATCGTGTATGTAGAGCCATGGTAAGAGTAAATTAGGCAAACCTCAGAACTGCGTCCTAGACATTTGGCCCATACTTTGGTCCAAAGGTTGTCTAGGTAAAGGCCTGTCTCGCATTGCAAGAATGTTTCGATCTTGGAATCCCTCCGAGCCATCCAACCTTATGTTGACATTAACATCGTGTGCGGCACGATCCACGCACAAGTATGTACTGCAGCACACATTGAATATTGAGCGCTCTGAGATGCAAACGACTGTAAGTTGATGAAGTTCTTCAAAAAGTTGTTAGCAAAACACTCTATGATGGAACCTGTAGTAATACAATACACTTATGATACAATAATATCAATGAAGATAGGTGTCAACTAGTTATATGAGGCTTCTTGATTTCCAAACAAGTCCTATCAACATTGCAATGATAGTGCATATGACCAACAGGAGCGCAGCGACGACACGGCCGACTATGCTTTTGGAGCAAAAACCTGCTATTAACGTTGCTGAGGGTGAAATGCATGAGGGTCCAGGAGGAGCACCAAATTACGGAGAAACTCACCACAGATGAGACAAGTCAGGGACAAGGCCACGAAGAACATGGGCGCAACTATTGATAACAGGTAGAACACGATGTGGGAGCTACCTTGCTCAAGTTGCTGAAACTAGGTCAGCCGATGTAATCGGTGTGGCGAGAATAATCCTTACTTTTTGAGCCTGGTGCCTGTTGGTGTAAAGCCAGCTTATGGCACTCAGGCCAGATATCATCATTGCGACGATAGCAAACATGAGGGTAGCGATAAGCATGAGATAGGAAGCAGGCTCGGATGTGTAGTCAACATAGTTTACAGAGCCTGTAACCTTGAAGTCATTACTTAAACCGATGAGGGTGCTCGCCTTTTGGGAGTATGTCAGCGTCGGCTTCAGCTTGCAGAGAGTCAGACAGTTTACTAGGATAATAATCATGCCCAGGATAGAGCATAGCGTAGTCCTAATGGATCCGAATGCTTCATCGGACTGCAGCGAATTCCAGTGCTCTTGAAGATCGGGACGCCACAGCGCAAATAAGCAAAGTAACTTCATGTGGGACTTCATCATGATGGCACGAAGGGCTTCGGGAAGGGGTTCCTCGTTGGGGAGGGATTCCTCTTCAGGGAGATCTTCCCCTTCTGGGAGAGCGCATTCAAGATCAGGAATCGCTGGCAACTTCAAAGGCAAGCATGGCTCAGCAATACAGCAGATCTTTATATGTATTAAAGCGTACATCGATGGGGTATGCTGCAGCCATGGGGATGAAGAGAGGAGAACGGATGCGGGAGAGGAGAACAGATGAGCGAGAGGAAAACAGATGAGCGAGAGGAGAACAGATGGGCGTATGTGTTACTTATCCAAAATGAATCTCGAAATTCGAGGCTATGCAAGCACCTGATTGACTTGCGGCAGACCAGTGCGTAAATATCGTGTGTAGAGCTCACAAGAGATAAAGGTGTTGGAGTGCCGATCGGTCAGCATGCTAGTGGGGAGGATGAGTGTATGCGTTACTTATCCAAAATGAATCTTGAAATTCGAGGCTATGCAAGCACCTGATTGACTCATGGCAGACCAGTGCGTAAATATTGGTATGTAGAGCCTACAAGAGATAAAGGTGTTAGAGCGTTGATTGGCCAGCATGCTAGTGGGGAGTGAAAATGTCAATGTCTGAATCACTAGCGCTCGTACAGCATATTTGAATTTTTTTTGTTCGACAAGCATGTTCCTGGGAGGAAAATAAGATGATCTTATCTTCTTGTTAGAACATATCATCATCACGATTTAGGTAGCCTGTCAGAGTAGATTGGAAAGCTTCAAGAAAGCTTCAAGTGCTTGAAGCTGTCAAACTTACAGTTGTTTGTCAATGCCCTCAGGCTGCGATGCATGCAACACCAAGGACACCTTTGGTCAGTGGGGACGACATTGAGCATCCGTAATAATTGGCTTGCCGTGAAACAGATTCAAATGCTGGTATTTGAATATTGTTCCTTTGAGAAGAAGCAGTCGAATCTGTTAGGACTAAGCTGCGCTTCGTCGGGTTATGTTCCGTATCGAAAGCAAAATTAACGGCAACACGAGCCTCGAGGCGGAAATATTCAAAGTTGCAATATTCAAACTCAGTTCAACTGTACCAGCATTCGAATCTGTTACATGTAAAGCCACACACGGCAAGCCAATTATTAGGGATGCTCAATTCTGAAATGTTGTCCCCACCGACCGAAGGTGTCCTTGGTGTTGCATGCATCGCAGCCCGAGGGCATTGACAAACAACTGTAAGTTTGACAGCTTCAAGCACTTGAAGCTTTCTTGAAGCTTTCCAATCTACTCTGACAGGCTACCTAAATCGTGATGATGATATGTTCTAACAAGAAGATAAGATCATCTTATTTTCCTCCCAGGAACATGCTTGTCGAACAAAAAAATTTCAAACATGCTGTACGAGCGCTAGTGATTCAGACATTGACATTTTCACTCCCCACTAGCATGCTGGCCAATCAACGCTCTAACACCTTTATCTCTTGTAGGCTCTACATACCAATATTTACGCACTGGTCTGCCGTGAGTCAATCAGGTGCTTGCATAGCCTCGAATTTCAAGATTCATTTTGGATAAGTAACGCATACACTCATCCTCCCCACTAGCATGCTGACCGATCGGCACTCCAACACCTTTATCTCTTGTGAGCTCTACACACACGATATTTACGCACTGGTCTGCCGCGAGTCAGTCAGGTGCTTGCATAGCCTCGAATTTCGAGATTCATTTTGGATAAGTAACACATATGCCCATCTGTTCTCCTCTTGCTCATCTGTTCTCCTCTCGCGCATCCGTTCTCCTCTCTTCATCCCCATGGCTGCGGCATACCCCATCGATGTACGCTTTTAATACATATAAAGATCTGCTGCCAGTGTATCGCTGAGCCATGCTTGCCTTTGAAGTTGCCAGTGATTCCTGATCTTGGGCGCACTCTCCCAGAAGGAGAAGACCTCCCTGAAGAGGAATCCCTCCCCAATGAGGAGCCCCTTCCCGAAGTCCTTCGTGCCATCATGATGAAGTTACTTTGCTTATTTGCGCTGTGGCGCCCCGATCTTCAAGAGCACTGGAATTCGCTGCAGTCCGATGAAGCATTCGGATCCGTTAGGACTATACTGTGCTCTATCCTGAGCATGACTATTATCCTAGTAAGCTGTCCGACTCTCCGCAAGCTGAAGCCGACGCTGACATACTCCCAAAAGGCGAGCACCCTCATCGGTTTAAGTAATGATTTCAAGGTTACAAGCTCTGTAAATTATGTTGACTACACATCCGAGCCTGCTTTCTATCTCGTGTTTATCGCTACCCTCATGTTTGCCATCATCGCAATGGTGACATCCGGCCTGAGCACCATAAGCTGGCTTTACACCGACAGGCACCGGGCTCAAAAAGTAAGGATTATTCTCGCCACACCGATTACATCGGCTGACCTAGTTTCAGCAACTTGAGCAAGGCGGCTTCTGCGTCGTGTTCTACCTGTTATCAGTAGTTGCGCACATGTTCTTCATCGCCTTGTCCCTGATGTGTTTCATCTGTGGTGAGTTTCTCCGTAATTTGGTGCTCCTCCTGGGCCCTCATGCATTTCACCCTCAGCGACGTTAATAGCAGGTTTTTGCTCTCAAAGCACAATCGGCCGTATCGTCGCTGAGCTCTTGTTGGTCATATGCGCTATCATTATGATATTGATGGGACTTGTCCGGAAATCAGCTCTCGATATCGCCAGTAGTTTTTCACTTTCATCGCCTTAACACTAGTAGCATGCACTCGGTATAGTTATCTCACATATCATACGGGGCCGGGCCCTGAATACACGCATAACTAGTACGATGCACGCTTACATCAACTTCAAACTCGTTCATTCGAGCCTGATAACGCCTTCATCATTCACACGCACCTATAATCATGTAGCTCACTGTTGATGTCATTGAACACGACGCCAAGAACATTACCGCCAATGATACAGCGAATCTGGAATACAGCTGAGCTCGCACTTCTCAACCGATTCTCAATACGCTAGATATATTTTATTGAAAATGTCTCTGGCCTAGACCCATGAACAAAACATGTAAATTCACGGCACACACGAGCTCGTTGTTGCAGATGACGAGCTTGGGATTGGCCTAAAGGAGTGGATGCTTGCCTGATACCAAAATAGGGTTGAAGCTTGACATCAATTCATGCAAATATACGCATTGCTAGTGATGTAGCTAACCGAAACAACCATGCCAGCTGAATGAAGACACCTCTGGAAATGAGACTCACCGATACCATGAACCGCACGAACGCCTCAAGCAGCAGTGCAGTCCATCGAATACGATCCCAACAGCGATACTCATGGACCGACAGGAGTAATAAACAATACCTTCAAAGACTCTATCGCCATCCTCGCGCTCATCCTCAACTTCCCCTCTTTCCCCTCCGCATCAGCATACCCAAGCTCCATCTTCAGCGCCGCCCTCCTTACCCCTTCATCTCCCCTCCCAGCGTCTCCAGCCCTCTTTTCCCTCGCCCACCACCTTACCGCGCGTTCCCGAAGCTCAGGCTGACGCATCACAGCCGCGCGTGTGTATTTCAACAGATGTGCACGCGGGAGGGAACGCTCAAGGTGTGCAAGAGCTGGGGCGAGGGACATGCTGGGTGGGCCTGGCTGTTCTGACGGAGGGAGGAACTGGGTGAGAAGTGGGAGGAGGAGGAGGAGCGCTTGGCGTGCTAATTGAATGTTGTCGTGCCACTGTTCGTACCAACTTATTAGGCGATTGTTAGTGTTGGTTGGAAGCGAGAAACACACCATGAACACCCGAATTCCGTCTTTGGGGAGGGGAGCTGCAGAAACGCTGGATACGACATACCCTTCTGCGAGGGCTGCGCATACTAATACGCCTAGAACGTACCCCCTCCATCTATCCCTCCCATTTGCGCTGGATGTGAGCAACAGTAGCACTGCAGCAGTACGGACATAGGCAAGAATGGCGCCTGCGAAGACAAAGAGTGCGTAATCACCCGCGGAAGTGCATGGGGCACAGGTCTGCAGCGCTCCCCGACCAAATCTGTACGTAGATAGAAGTTGTATGAGTTTTGTAAATAGGGAGTAGGGACGCACCAAACGAACCATCCTCTCGATTCATCCGTCTTGAGGCGGCTTAGTAAAAGCTCGAGATCGGGTGGCATGGGCACGGGCACTACAAGTCCACCATCTTCCCTACTGCCTGCCCCAAATCCAGCTTCTGATAACAGCAACGCACGGATGCGCTCGACGGGGAGAGTGAGAGGGATGCGGAGGCGGGAGAAGAGGTTTGGTGGACGTTGGGTAAGGCCGTATAGAGAGTATAATGAGTGGAGGAGAACGATACCGGGGAAAAGGCTTAAAGAGGTGTGTTTGTGTAGGTTATGGAAATGATTGTGTATGTAGAGCCATGACAAGAGTATGAGGAGGGACGTGAAGAGAAGTGCGTTGATGACGCTCATATGCATTACCAGACAAGAGAGCACAGCATGCGCACTCGTCAAATCCAGTTTGCAATTCGGATGTACAACCGATAACTTGGCTTTGCGAGACTGGTCAAATCGTGACTGGTACAAAGACGGATCATGTTCAAGGGAGAAGGCTTTCTGTTCGCGATGCTAACCGCAGGTCCGCACCGTGGCACGGTGCATCATAGTAAGTACTCGAGAAGCTTACTCATGGACAGCATTTCAACTATCACTGAGTACTGATATATAGTGGCATGAATGACAAACGAGCAATGAAAAATCAAGACGAGAAAATGATGGTACTGTGTCCGTCTCATGAGTCCAGATGAACGTGGAGAATGAATCAGTTGGTGATGTATGTTACGGGCGATGGCTCATTGGAGACCGTCGCCGACTCGAGGATGGAAAGTATCGTCAATTGAAAAGGAGATTATATGGAAGGTAATAAACCTGATCAAATGCCTGAAGAATATATAATGTGCACGTTGGAGCGGTGTATCCGCGACTTCACACCAACTATTTCCAGCCAGGGAGCAATTGCATCGTCTAAGGATACCACAATTAAACGCTAGCTGAAACTATGGAACTGACAGTACCAAATCAACGTCGATCTAATTGACTCGGCTTTGCGAGACTGCCGTGTGCGCGTAGCTGATAGAAAGACGGATCGTGTTCAAGGGAGCAGTCTTTCTACTCGAGATGCGCAACGTTTGGATCTTGTTAACCGCGCGGTGCAGAGAAAGACATAAGCAAAGCCAACCTCGCTTAGTAAGCAGAGCGTTTGATCGCCCACCTAGGCTAAATGCAGGAATCAAGCTTTAATACATTTTGATTTCGGTTCTTCCCGGGTCTTTGCACACGTCGTCTATCTCTGGCTGTCAACATCCGACATCCTATCAATGTACATTTAAGAATAGGTCTTCAAACTCCGCGATACCATGACCTGTGTTCCGTGAGCAGGCTGCTCCTTGGATACATGTAACTGCGATTGGCGCTGTGCTGAGAGCTCCATTGCTTCTTCGTGTACAATTTCTGAGTTTGCTGCTGTGCTTCCATTCCTTTATAAAAGGTTATATCTCCCTGTTCCCAAGTCAGTATGGTCATTAATCCATCTGTACTATTCTATTTCACGCCATGGCCTCATTCTATTCCACCGAGGTGCGCTTTGAAAACTTGTGAATTTTTGCTGTATGACTGAACCACGCTGGCCTTTCAAGTTATATGTGGCTGCTGACCCAAGGGCACTTGCTGAAGAACAACCCCTTCCCGAAGCCCTTCGTCGCACATCCCTCTTAATGAGGGTACTCTGTTATTGGGCTCTGGGACGCCCAGATCTTGAAGATCATTGGAAGTCGCTGCAATTGGATGAAGCATTCGAAACCGTTAGGAGCCGGTTATGCTCTATCCTGGTCAGCATTATCACCACAGTAAGCTGTCCAACTCCGCGCGAGCTGAAGCCGACGCTGACATACTCCTTCAAAGGCAAGCGTCCTACTCGCTATAAGCGGCGTATTCGTCACTACAGGCTCTCCTGTGCCATACTTTGACTACACGTCGTCCGCTCCCCATTGTCTGCTCTTTATAACGCTCATGCTCGCCATGATCGCGATGTTGACATCAGGCTCGAGCATGATACGCTGGCTCCACACAGACCGGCATTGGACTCGAGAAGTAAGTTCTATTCTCGCTCTACCACTTACACCCGCTGACCTAGTATCAGCAACTCAAGCAGGGCGGCTACTTCGTGTTGTCCTACCTGTTGTCGATAATCACGCCTATGTTCTTCGCTGCCTGGTCCCTGAATTGTTTTATCTTCGGTGAGTTGTTCTGTAATTTGATACACTCTGGGCCCCCATGAATTTCACCCTCAGCAATGTTGATAGCAGGCTTTTCCTCCCAAAGCACGATCTGCCGCGCCGTCACTGCGCTCTGGCTGGTTGTATACGTCGTTACTATTGTGACGACATTGATGGAATTTGTGTGGAAGTTTACGACAAGCCTTGAATTACGCTAGATATCGTTGGTTTTTCTGCTCCAAGTTCGATCCTTCTTCTTGCTATACTCACGCTGGATTAGCGCTTGTGTATGTTGTATATAAAGCTTTGCTGATGTTGAACACCCTTATATAAAATGTAGACCAGTACATGTATGCAATCTATGGCTTTTAGTTTTGTTGTGCCAACCTTTTGAGCGCTTTACGCCGCATCGAATCATATACCAACGTACGTAAAGTCAATCTGGTTTGGTGACTCTGCAAGACACTCGTATGCGCGTGGCTAATACAAAGAGGGATCATCGATCATGCGCATCGTCCCCACGAGGTGTGGCTCAAAGGAAGCTTCGGTTCTAGATTTGTAGCCGATGACAATTTATCTGGCGTGAAATTCTAGTTCCGTGCTTGGTTCACTCTTTGGTGGCCTCCGTCCATCCTTAATATTAATTTAAGACAGCGTGTTTGTCGTGCTGGCGTGGAGGCGATGCGACTCGAAGTCGCGCTCTGAATCTCCGGTGCAACGGAGTACTATGTAAGATATAGTCATGGTACTGGTGGTGTGTTCGGTTGGAAAATAAACTGACCAGCGGCATTGCGAACGAGTGGACCATTTTTGGTCTCGTGAAGAAAAATTGGTCATGGGAAGGGGAGGCTCGCCTGCAGGCGAGCCGAGGAGCTTGGAAGGGGTCGGCGCTCGGAAGTCGGAAAACCATCCCAGGGGGAAGTCTCTGGGAGTACCGAAACCTCGCTACTTTGTCCATTGGCTTTCGGCCAAATGATTTTATACATATGTAAAGACAATCTCCCAATGATATAGCTTATTTCTGATGTCAGATTCAGACGGCAGTGCTCAATATTCCCGGCACAATTGACATTGAACGCCCACCCACGCGCAAACATTGATATTACTACACGGTTCCCAATGGAATTCATAACGGTTCGTGTTCCTTGACTCAGACCCTAGCTAGTGTGACCTAATTTAACCCTTTAGCCCATATAATTTTAACGGTGAGAACACGCTTCTTCCTGCAGGTTGGTTACACCCTGGATTATATATATTTCTCTCTAACATTGTGGTAAGGCTACTACACTATTCTTGCACCGGATACCAACATTATTTTATCTTCCTTAGGCCCATTGTCCACTACCAGCTCTGGTGGGCTACTTTGTGCGAATACCAACATCATTCTATCTTCCTTATCGCCGCTCGCACTGCATCACTGCCAATGCCACCCTTGAACATCGAGGTAGGTTTTACTACTATTCTTATGCTGGATACCAACATTATTTTATCTTCCCTAGGACCGTCTTCCTACTCCCATTCACCTCACACATCTGCTCGCACTCAGCTTCACCACTCTTGCGCTGGATACCAACATTATCTTATCTTCCTTACTCCTCGCACTGGATACCAACATTATCTTATCTTCCTTACTCCTCGCGCTGGATACCAACATTATTTTATCTTCCTTACAGCTCCTATTACAATATGGTGCATCATTCAACTACTCATCTCACTCGTCCTCGTCTTTGACGTCATTGCCCTTATTCTTTTCCTCATCCTTGTCCTCATTCCTGCCCTCCTTGTTTTCTTTTTTCTCCTCCTCCTCTTCTTCCTCTTCCTCATCTTCTTCGGTTTCTCCATCCTCACCATCACTGTTAGGCATCACCTGCCTGTTTATTTTCGACACCGCGCACCTCACAGCAGCAACCCGCATGGCCTTGGCAATATTTTCTGCCTGCTTGAAGGTGCTCGAGTGTTTGTACACGTCTCGTATCATGCTGGACTGGAAGCCTGAGCGGTTGGCAAGTCTATCCACTTCTTCTTCAAACCCAAACTTCGCGAACTGCGCGATATCTGTGGTGTGGATTTGAGGGTCTATGCGAGGGACCCTGCCATTGGCCTCTGGGCTGCTGTTGGTGGTGACGGCTCTCTCGGTATTTTCAATCTTGTTTGTCTGGCCATCGCTGGCGCCCATTTCCCCGAAAGCAGACTTAGAAGTGTGCAAGTGTGGAGTCATTGAGTATATTACTGTGTACCATAGTTCTCATTAGCTTCAATTTGCTTCCCTGAATGAATATAGCTAGGAAATTTAAATGTTTTCAACCCACCAATCGGAAATAAAATCAACGGCGACTTGGTACGGCAGTTAAGCAAAAATTGAATAAAGCTAGTGTGGTGGTTATGGTAGTTCAAAGTAAAACAGTCCCGACCCCTAAAACATGTTTTCGTTCCATCTCCCGCCACCCAGGTACACGCACAATTTCAACACCCACACGCATGTCAGTCTTTGAACCGAAGACAGTCCTCACGCTTCTCAAGCACTCGACAGCTGTCTCCCCTCTCGAGAAAAACACCTTTGAGAAAAAATGGAGGGCTAGCGTGAGTTTCTTGACTGGCTTGAAGTGCACTTCGTACATACATTTGACACCTTGACTAACAAAAAAAAAAGGTCGAAAAACGAGTCAGCACATGGAATGAGGCGCGCAGCCATATGAACAACCCACGTCCACAGTTCCAGCTACAGTGGGAATCTGAGATTGTTGAGTATGTCCAGTTCCTGTGGGAGAAGACAAGAACACGGTCAAAGAAAGGTGAACCCGGCAAGCTAGGAGTGAATGTCCCATTGCTTGGGCCTCGGTTTATGCCTCCTTCGTACCTGCACATCCAAAAGCGGTCAGGTGGTGGAGCTGTTGAGCCGAGGATACAGTACCTCAAGCCACTCAATATTGTGCACCCATTCTACTATCCACAGCTTGCACGGTGTCCGAGTAGTGATGTGCATGGCCCGGCTTCAAGCCGTGGGCCAGGCCAAGCCGGGCCCAAATAGGCCGGGCCAAGCCGGGCCAAAGTGACGGCCTGATCATGGCTTTGGCCCGGCTTGGAATTCTGAAAAGCCAAAGCCGGCGGCCTGAGCCGCGGCTCCTGCCCTCTATGAAGTCAAGGTGCTGTCGTCTCCTCAGGTATGCAAGTTGACTTGTGTGTCCGCAAAGATCCGTCCCTTGTAATGCATAATTCTCTTTTCATATCCAGCAACATTACTGAGTGCATTGACCGTGGCAGCCGGCCGGGTCTTCTTTCTCGTCCGTGTAGCTGTCGGAGATGTTAATTATGACATCCCGAAGGCTGTTGGCCAAGCGTCGGCGTTGAGTGAACTTACAAAGTATGGAATTAACATGATATCTAGCATTACACTCTAGACCTTACAATGCGTGCATTTTAGGCAAGATGTGGTCCATTTCTGTTTGACAAATGGGCACTCGTGGATTTTTGCAATCCCCACCAAGGATGCCGAGGGTCATCATGCTCATTATACATCGGAGATTCTCCACCTTGAGCGATGCGATATTCAAGAGCGAACTAAAGAGTCGCTGCACCTGCTCCGGAAGATTGTGGAATTGGCACTACAATGGGTCAGCCAGGATGGAAATTTTTGAGTAACACTCATGTAATATGTTCAATAGGTCGCGCCAGCCACCGAAATATCTTCGTCCAAAGGGTTGTACACCCTTCACGAGGTCTTGGATAGGACATATATATACTAGGTATCTAATGTGTTCATTCATGCGCTCAATCCGGGCAGTTAGGAGGTTCCTCGCCTCTTCTCACTTGCCTGTCGTCGCACTAGGTATGTAGGCTGTTTCTATTCTCTTGTATCTCTTCTCACTTGTCTGTCGTCACACTAGCTTTTAGTTTTCTCGTCACCTGCCCTTACAGTTTTTCCCCCTTCCCTTGGCTTGTTGTTCAACCTCCTCTGAACCGGACTGAACCAGATTGTGGCAACACCAAATGTCATTATCATTGAGTTACTCCCGGAGTCATGACTGTCGCACTGCCTTGTCTTTACCTTGGCCAGTTCCCACTGGCCCATCACACCTCCTCCCACTGCACAGGTGAGTACTTCAAGTTCATATCTTAACCCATACTTGCAATTGTACATTTACAGTACTCGGGCCGCGGCTCAGGCCAGAGCCAAGCCAAAGCCAGCCGTCGTTGGCGGCTTTGGCCCGGCCTGGATCTTTTGCAAGCCTAAGCCGTCTGAAGCCAGGCCAAAGCCGCGGCTTTCGAGCCAAGCCGGGCCGGAACATCACTATGTCCGAGATGCGGGTCCGACAAGGACACGACTTGGGAAGGATGGACAAGCAAAGGACCTCGAGAGCTGCATGGTATCTTCTGTGAAGAGATGGCTCTCGGCGCTCAACTGCATTGCAACCGCTGCAAGGAGACATCAAAGTCGAAGCTGAAAGCTAGGAATGGCACCACTCACAGTTCAGACTCGGACTCCAGCATCGAGGGCTACTGCTTCACAACGACCAGCACAGTGTATTGGAAGTCCTGGGAGCACTGGAGAATACCGCGTGAGTCTTGTGTGCACGGCAGAAGTGATAGATCTGACTTACTTGGGCCTCGTCAGGGGGCATACCCATCTTTTTCTACCGGTGTGCATTGACACGGGACTTGTTCGATCTCCTCGTTGAGTTGCGGCCATCTTCGACATCTGCCGGTCTTGAAGAATGTATCCGGCGTCAGTGTCCATGCTGTTGTTGATGCATTAACTAACACACCTACATCAGAGCTGCATCTGTTTGAGTATAAGCGCCGAATGCTGGAATATCTCGAGGCATACAGCACTTACGAGTCATTAAACAGCTCGGCGAACTCGCTCACACTTGGGCATTACTTCAATGGCACTGCTGGTGGCATGACCACGGGAAGACAACCTGGACTTCAATTATTCTCAGAACCGGACGATCAGCTCGGCTATGACAACAAGTCCATCTCACATGAGATCATCACTGAGGTCTTTGTTGATTTTACGACTCGCACCAGGCAGAAAGAGAGCGCGCTGTACTTAAAGTCATTATCTGGTAAGTACTACAAGACCAAATAGCATGCGCATAGACTTACTCACTGTTTCTTTGTCAGCAATATGCAGTTCTCTCGACAACACCTTCAAGGCAGCAAACAAGGCAACACTGACGAACAAAGATGGGCAAAAGACAAGGGAGATCAAGGGCGGGATACTCACGGTGCTGAACGAGAGCAACGAGATCATTGCTTGGGTGAGTGCTTCAATCTGACTTTGAAAAGTTGGAGGCTGATAGTGTGATATGCCCTGTTTGCAAGCGTTTCTGCCAGACACGTGCAAATGCTGAGATTACCGAGCTACTGCGTGGCCTCAAGCGGTGCCATGATGTCCTCAACCTCCCACAACCAAAGATGATGGTTGCTGACAACTGCTGCCATATTCACAGCGCAGTGACTTCTGCCATGCCTGAGACAGAGGCCAAGTTGGACGTCTGGCACTTTAGTGCAAGGTATGTAACTTTGGCATTAGCTATACTACTCTGGCTAACAGGATCCCTCACCAAACGTGAAGATACGTTGCTGTGATCTTGAACACGAGCAAAAGCCCATTCCGTAGTGCCATTGCTGCCGATATTTCGGGCGCGATCCTCAAGAAGCATGCAGAGCATGGACGCGGAGCAGAGTATTGGGACCGTGGTGAGCAAGAGCAGCGTCTCCTTGCAGCTTTTGAGAAATGGGCCGAGAAAGGTGTGTGGTCAGCGGCGGCTCAGAAGGTAAGTCTGCCTGCTTCATAGGGAGCGGAAATTGACACTCAAATCATCATATTCTACTAGGTACATCAGGAGCAACTTAAACACGTTCGAAAAGGGTGCCTCGAGCGCTCAGATCAAGACATCCGGTCTGACGGCAGCCGCGTTGAGGGCACGCACAAAGGCTGGAACTCGTTGCAGCGTGCCCAACCAAGTGGGATCCTGATGCTGTGCGCGCTTGGTCACGACTTCGTTCTCCGCCGAAATGTGAGGGTTGCCTCCAGTAGGTGTGAAATGACACCCTTCGTGAAGTTCACACACGGCTCCCACCACGTCCACCTCTGTACCCATATAGCGAGGCTTTACAACAGACTGCGGGAGAAGGATGGCTGCAGGCAGCAGCACACTGCTTGCTTTGCCTGAACTCCCTGATGTGGACTCTGGCGAAACCTTTGGGTTAGTTATGTCGGATAATGCAGCCACCTTTGGTGGTTTGCTCATCAAGGAAGAGCCTGAGACCGTGGACACTGACCTCGCACACAACTTCGAGATATACACAGACACTCTGACCGGTGGGACTGTAGATTTCGCGTCCCAAGCCAGCCGCAGTGTCATTGTCAATGACTGGGAGATTGATCCGGTGCTTCTCGAACAACCCGCTGCACAGCCCACTCGCTCTGCAGGTACATTGAAGCCTTCAACTGATGCCATGGTGAGTGACGTCAAATGATGTCGCCCGTCGCTCATTTTTAACTAACTTTTCAACAAGACTGTTTCTAGCAGTATTCTCGTTGTGCCTCCCTCTCCGACCAAACAAAGGCCCCTTGCATCTCATTGGACTCTGATGACGAGTCAGACAGCACCAATACCACGAAGCGACTGCGGACTCTAGTCTCTCAGCCCACAGGCAATGTGTTGGTACCGCCGGGCAGTCAGCAGCCAGAGGCAGAGGCAGAGGTATTTTTTCTCCTTTTTCTCACAGCGATGTCAACTGATCCGTGCTACGGTGCTACCTACAGCGGATGCCAACTATGAGGTGTCTGAACAGCACTGGTGATGGCCTGCATGCAAGTGCCAAGACACTCGACGGCTACTTCTCCTCGGGGCGCATCACAGCACGAGATGCCAAGTCCTGCAATGAACCCGGCAGTACTGACCCTTTCTCTTCGACCACCATCAGCACCAGCACAGCCCCCACTAACACAATCCACGGCAGTGTTGCTGGTGTCATCCGACGAGTTGAGTCGTCTGGCCAAACACGATCCCAGCTATTATTCTCCCTTACCACCGGGATTGATCCCCGTTCATTGACACTTCAAGATTCTGATGAATTTTACCTATTCATGGAGATGCGTGCTGAATTCAAGTGGGTGTCCTATCAAATGTCCTCGAAGCGTTGGGTCCTGGCTACCGAAGAGTACAACCATCGTCTCGCACAGAAAAAGGGCAGTTCTGTTGTCGAGAAGAACCCGCAGGCGCTCCTACGTGCACTGGGTGACATCGAGCCGAAATTGATGAACCGGATCATCAAGAATGAATATACCTGTAAGTCATATCCGTCCCGTACTTCTCTTCTCACAGTTTCTGACATCTGGACAACAGCAAAGAGAAACGACGAATCATTTTGGCGCCGTCATTGTTCCGTCGTCTCCCTCGTCAAGGAAGAATGAGGGAAAAAGGTCAGTCCCTGCATCACATTTGCGCCAAGTTCAAAACACTGAACTTGTTCTGTTAGCCCCGAAAGGCACAGACATGCTCGCGCTGTCAAACAATCATGTATCCTGGCCCCGAAAATTCACCACTCAACCACAAGCGGGGCTACTGTGCCGACGGTGTCAAGCAGGTGTTGAAGAACAACAGCGAAGAGCTTCCTCCCTGGCCTCAGCCTCAAGGTGTCTTCTCCGAGGGCCGCACATTTCACCCTCACGCATTTTGTCAGCCGTTCAGCATGTCTACGAGTATGTTTTCTTGCAGGGACCGGGAGAGATGGATTTGCTGGAAACGGAAGCCTTCGCGAAGCTGCTTTCCTCGCACACTGAGATCCGCGAGGATGGCGCAGTGCTCTTCCGGCTGTTCACTGACTTCGTCGTTGACCCATCCACCCCCCGCGACCGCATCGTCGCCCACAACGACAAACAGTGGCTGAGAATCAATTTCCTCCAGCAGCCGTAGAGTCTCGAGTTGTGTTTCGCGTTTTTTTTGCATCTTAATGTCTCTGTTTCTCCCCTGCTTTGTGTGCCCCCCTTCCCCTTCCTCTCACCCTAATAGTTTTACTTTGTTCATTCACACTCACACATGCAGTCTTTCCCCTCCCTTTCAGAATTGTTTTCAGTGGGGACTTGGACACTTTCAAGTTGTCTTCCCCCAGCCTTAATTCACGCGGTTTTTTGTTTTAAGGGCCAGGGTTTGAAACCCCAGCACCATTCAGAGAGGCTCAGGCTCCCTAAGAAGGGGGTAGGTATGTTTCTACATTCATTCACTCGTTGCTCGTCGTCCCCGCCGTCGCGTCGCCGTTTGTCTTTGTCGCCTAGGGCAAAATTGAACCGGTCACGTGACGACGAAACTCACGTGCTTTCGAAAAGGTCTGAACGGTCCTGCGGTGTTTGAAAAACGGTCAGACCGTTTGTAAGCCTCCCCTTCCCATGGCGCAGCTGTCCTCGTGAAGGACCTCCAAATCGTAAGTCACGTGATATGTTTTATGCAAATGCTTCCTGCAGGGCTTTCACCGGATGGTCGGAGGAAGACTTGCTCATCTATTTGCTTGACTGTTTCGAGGAAGGTGCGTGCGGATGCTTGCCACACGATTGGCGGCAATAATTCGGGATGTGTCAGCAACTTCAAACAGACGGAGAAAATGATGAAGGCCATGCGCACCACTGCCATGGAGTGTGAAGAGATCGAAGGAGAATCAGATATGGAGGACTTGTATGCAAGGCATTAAGAAGGAGTCGAGTCTTCTTGTACAAGATAAACTCCCGAGATGTATCCAAGTCAATGCTGGTAGGTGGCTGGAGAATAGCTACAGACTCACCAGTGCACTGTGCAGCGTGACCCCTTTGCGGGATCTCCGGGTTCCAACAGGGTGACCCCTTCGGTGCACTGTCCCCTTTGCATAACCATATCACGTGATAGTGAGATTTGGGGTTCAGTAAGGCATCATCCAGGCACCTCCTGTCCACAGCACCTGCCGCAGGGATAAAAGAAGCCATCCCAGACTGTGCGAAGAAGCAAGGGCCAGCCGAGAACGAGGGGTGATATTGTCCATTTGAGACTTTCAACGCCGCGCGTAATTCGGAAATGGAAGGATAAGTACATCCCAAGGAAACGAGGATACTAATCCACAATGGACACAGTGACCGTGCTACCCCAGCGCTTGCAACAACGTGCAAAACCTTCCACGAGCCTCCAATGTATTTGCTTTAGGCTGAGATGAGTGGGTTGCGACCACTGCTAGGCTGTGTAACGAGGTTGCATCCAATTATATACCCTCGTGCTCAGGTTGGTGCGGATCAGTCCACACAAGCTTAATTTTCTTGTTTTTCGTTCATTCGCTCACCAAACGTTTCAACGCAGATATCCCGGTCTCCAGACATCGAGCCATTATCTAAGAGCGAATGCAGTCAATTTCTCCGACATTCTGCCCGCGTGCGCTCCATGAGCGTATCATCCGATGACGATTTTCACTTCCTTTATGCCCTCCCCTTCGATACATGTGTGTTCCCACAACTGCTGTCATTGCCCTGGATGGTTGTTTCCACAGGATACTTGCACTTCTTCCTGTCCCCTACGCTGCGTAATTGTTATATCGCACTCGTTCATCCCGATCTGGCTCGGGAATCTATCGGGACCCGTTGCGCTGCTCTGGAGGATCTTGACATCGTAACGTTGGGGACCATGACACAGGATGCACATCTGTCTGAAATCGTCCGTTCATGCAAGGCGCTCACACGTCTGCAATGTCCACCGCTGGACTCGGCGGCATGGAAACACCTCTCCACTGTCCCTACCCTTCTCAATTTGTCAATACATCAAGAAAGCTTTATCCTGTATCCCCCGTCCAGATTGGACACGCATAATATCAGTTTTGCGACTTTCCTCAACGTCACGGCTCTTCGTTTCTGTTATGCAGTCATTCCAGACATCACCGCAGTCATACAACATTCAGAATTCCCCTCGCTAAAGGAACTCGAGTTGGCCGCCCACGTTTTATCTGGGGCAGAAGCTCAGCCGCTTTTTGCGCACTGTCACAGGGCAAAGCACGCCATACCCTTGAACACATCTCCATTTTCGACGATTATACAGAAGTTGAGGAGCCCCCAGTCAACTCATTAGCAATGAATAGGGAGCTTCTTTGTTTCACGCAGCTGCGAACCCTCGACATGTCTGTTTCTGGCTCCATCGACCCTGACAACGGTATTCTTTTGGAAGCCATCGTAAGTTGGCCAGATTATTCGCAGCACTCCGTCTATGTCCCCACTTACATACCCTACTAGTAGGAGTAGACGCCATGAACATTGATATCGATCCTAAAGCCGAGTCATTTCAACATATCTCCTTGAAAAAATTGGTCGTGTACTCCTCTCCGGTAGCGGATGCTGAAGCTGTTGCTCGCATCATTTTCTCCATGCTCTCTGACATCCAGCCTAACATTCACCTCCTGGACATGTGGGAAGATGTCAACGCGCATCTCAAATCTCTCAAATCATCTTCTAGCTTGTAAGATGAAGACGGTGACCGGCATGAGTGAAGAGGCAGAAGAGGGATAAACAAAGCGACGTTATTCTTGATTCGGTAGACCGTGGTGACGACTGTTTATATAGCACCGATGATGGCTTCAGTAAGTAGGTGATTCAACTTGTTCGTGATGCAATCAGTTCAGAATCATATCTCATTCCTATTGACCATCGATTCTCATCGTACGTATCACATAAAACCATTGTTTAACACATCCTTCATCGTAGTCTCAAGCATTCCCTTCACGAATCACGGCCCCAGATATCTGTTGGCCCTTTGCGAGGTTTTGTAGTGTTCGATCATACGACGCAGATTGCCAGACAAGCCCTGCGTAGAGGATAACGCAGCATAAACTGTAGCCTGAGTTACGCCATTATTCACAAGGGTTGCTTGTTTCTCCTGCAATTTGGCCAAACCTCCATGCACCTGTTCAGCGAGATCTGCTAACCACTCGCTCGGAACACCAGGGCCGGGAAAATTCTGCCTCGTCGTTGTCACGAGGGCTGGTATTGCATCAACGTAGTCGTCGCCCCTCATCTTGTAGCGTGCATGCCGCCATGTATTTTTGATGAGCGACCGCTACGCGTCCAAACCTCCCTGTTACAGACTTCATCGACTAGGGAAATGCACCGCTGGAGATGACAATAGCGGGCCAGGCATTGACACTCTTTGTCAGGGCGAGCATGAGACGCATATAACAACGGTCTCGACCGCAGTTGAAAGAGGCATCAGGTCCACTTTCGCGGGATTGTCTGGTTGGGGTTTGGACGCACGGCAGTTGAAAGAGCACAAGAAAGCTCATAAAGGTGTCGTGTATCGACACCCTGTCGCAACGTGACACCGGTGATGGAAGCTAGATCACCTCGAGCGTCAGAGACAACTCTTAGTACCGCATGTCGGACTCGGGGAGGTCTGGTTGGGCCCATACAACGGATAAGTGCCCTGATGCAGGAAGGTCGCTTGGCAGAGCTCCCTAGTCCCTGCATGGTGCTCAGTGCAAGCAAAGCGTCACCTTCCGTTTCGTCGTCTGCTGGGCTCATAGGTCTAGGGGGTACAAAGACCTCCAGGTAATTGACGACCCAGTCAAAATCATCGCAGCTAGGCTCATGCCCGTCACTGTTACACCCGCGTAGATCACCACGCCAAATCAGATTATCATCGTCCTGAAATGAAATAGCCCAGTCCGTGAACGACCATTGTTCGTAGAGCGATACGCGCATCGGCCTGATACTTCCGTTGAGCGTCTTCTTGCGGGGTACTCACGAACTGATGACAAGCATCACGGCAAGCCATGAACGCATCGCGAATGAAGCGACCATTGCCTCCCCAACAATTCCGAGTGTTGTCATCTTTTGAAAGAAGACCTCGATTGACTTTCACCGACTGCAGGCAAAGATACGCAGTGCAGATAATAACACTGGATATCGTAGTTCTCCGGGTCCGCATGTTGGCACTTAGCGAGAGGCCAAAGAGCAGCGTCGAAATCTGGAGGAGCACAAGGAATGCCTGCAAGACAGTCTGCAGGTAAAGAAACCCTGGCCCATCCGACTTCGTCTGCCGTTGTATGCCACGTTCTTCCAGAGACCCTCGTCCCCGAGCTGCCTTGTAAGAGTTAAGCCATTGCTTTTCTAAGACAGCCCCGAACACGGCCAAGACGCTAAACGCGAGGCTAGCATAGGCAAGCGTTTGCATCCAGACAGTCGAAGAAGAATATACAGTGGTCGAGGAAAGATTGCTGATGTCATGTGCTACATTCGGGCCGTCAACGCTGATCTGAATCAGCTGCAGCAAGAGTGCATTTGTAGTATCTCCCGTGGCGGGCAGCGACAGAAGCCTGCAATCCCTTGCTGTCAATGGGGCATTGAAAACGCGTTCGCGACCTGCAGCACGACCGAGTATGAATACGACAGAATAAAAGCATCCTTCTGCAAGACCCTGTTCGAAACGTGAGGATAAATTAACAGTGGTGCTCGCTGTCGTTTTCCAGTGACGGGACCGGTTTCGGGCGAGTGAAATGGTCGCGGAAGGAGAGACTTACAAGTATGGTTAACAAGCGTGGCGTTGTTGAGTGTAACACGCGCTTATAGATACATATTGCCAGCGTGGCTGGTCCTTGCAAAAAAGTCTGAATTACTGACCTTGCGTACCACATACATCGTTCCTACCGCAGAGCGCGAAGCTGAACTGGACAGCGTTTGAGGTGCTACATCGGTTCGAAGGAAATTGCGAGGTGACATTCTCACAACGAGGGATCTACACAAGAACCCATGATTTTTAATACAATGGTTCAACTTGAACTCTCGCCGTTTCTTCAAACCACAAGGCGAGCCTATGCTCATGCTAGTGATGTAGCTAACCCACCTAGAATCACCTATAAGCTGAATAAAAACACCACAGAAAGGAGACCCACCGATACCATGAACCACACGAACCCCTCAAGCAGCAGTACAATGCATCAAACATGATCCCAACAGCGACCCACAGGAGTAACAAACAACCCCTTCAAAGACTCTATCGCCATCCTCGCGCTCATCCTCAACTTTCCCTTCCCCTCCGCGTCAGCATACCCAAGCCCCATCTTCAGCGCCGCCCTCAGGAACTAGGTGAGAAGTGAGAGGCTGATTGTGTTGTCAGACGAAGATTGTTCAGTGACTACGGCCAATATATCGCTGCGGCTCATGCGTTGGACATGAGTGTTGGTCATGTGCTGGTAAGAGATCAGTTTGTTCATTGGTTCACAGGTTCTTGTGTTATTTATGGATCCTCGGGAGGTGGAGGGCATGTGTGCATACTAGCTGTTGCCAGGGGTTTCTCAGATGTTTCATCGCTGATGAATTATATGCTTGACGTTGATTTATTTTCTTGTGACAGTAGTTGTGTGTCCGATCGCGCACCCTAATGTGGGATGTCTTTGTGTATGCAATGAAAGTTTGCTGCTGCCGCAGAATGTATGAACAGATAAACGAGTGGTGCAGTATCATTGCTCAAAGTTGTTGGTCCTCAAATGTCTATGTAACCATTACGATGTTTGTTGCGGATTCATTCATCGGGGAAAAGCTCCTTCACAAAAACAAGGTAATTTCAGAATTTTTTTCAGAATCCCTCGTAATTTCAGCGAAATCGAGTACGACCAGATTTCTCAAGCTCAGTCGCAGTTACTTCGAATTTCTTCGAATTTCTTCGAATTTCTTCGAGTTTTCAGTCATTATTCTTCGAATACCATCAAATTATTTTGAATTCAGTTGAACTCGACATACATGAACATTGATTAAAACGAAATATCACCATCAAAAGACGCGAAAAGAAAAGAAAAGATCGGCAAACTGAGAAGCAACTGACTCGGTGCCATATTCATAGCTTGATTATTCTTCGGCCATTGCGTCGAGATCGAGATAGTCACCAGCGCTTGATGAGGCAGTGGACGCCGAGTTCTCGATTGCACTGGTGTCGAGTTAGTCAGAGTGGCCGATAACGAAGAATAGCGCAAGCAAAACACACCTGACTGCCTTGTAAAGCCGTGCCATTAGCGCATGGTACTTCTTCATACTACCCTCAAAGATGCGGTTGAGAGTTGCTTGGTGAGCCTTGTAAACGCCGACGTGGGAAGACGCATTGAACGATTTGACTTGTGCATTTGAAGGCGGGTTGCCGCTACTCCAATCCTTCAATATCACGTAGATCTGTGGAGAATGTTATGTAGTCAGTATACAGAGGTTGAAACAGTGTCACAGCCAGAGCCTACCATAGTTGCAATCAAACACACCATAGCCACAGGTAGCTCGGGCTCGTTGTTTTCTTCTAAGACAGAAACAAAATCATCACGGCACTGACTGCCAAACGAGTCCTCGCCGTCAAAGAATGACAATCGGATGGTGTCAATGGTAGCATCATCACAAAATGGTTGGTCCCCAAGGACCTTACCCTGTGTAGTAGTTGAGAATCAGAGAAACGAAGAGAGAGATGTCAAAATACTAAACGGACCTTGGCGTCAGTTGGAAAAATATACTTGTGACTCTTAAGAAGGTCTTCTACCTTGTCAGCGCAGCCTTTCTGGAGTGCGAAATGCGATACAACAATTTGATGCGCAAGCTTCTTGAGATTGGTGCGGAAGGAGCTCAATCGTCCCTCCGGCTTGTAAAGCATATTAGTTTCATCCAAATAACCGTGCAAAAAGAGTACATACGATCCCGGCAAGAGCCAGTGCATAATCAAAGTCGTGCTTCATCCTCTTCGATATCGCATATTCCTTGCGCTTCCCAGCAGCAGTATGGACCGCTTCCAGGGCCATCGTTCGCTTCTGAGTGATGTTGGGTAATGCGTTGTCGAAGAGAGATGCTTTTTTGAGTTCAAACATGGCGGCCTTCAACACATTCTGTATCCGGGTGTTTTGAGCCTTGAGGTTGATGGAGCCGTCTGCCGAGTAGACTAAATCTGTGAATACGGGCCATGTAAAAGAATAATCAGACTCTTTATCGTCCAACTCAGAAGCTGACACGTGAGTGACATCTGAGGCCGGCGGCGCCACAGTCTCCACAAATTTAGGTCTCTACAAAGTGTGATGTCAGTGAGATGGAATCACGGGAGTGTGCAGTGGAACACGTCACCTCGAGGTCTTGTCGTTCTTCTAGCTTGCTCCTTTTCTTCGTGTCTTTCTTCTTCTCCGGCTGGTGTTTGGTGACAGCGGTTGATGAAGCTTCACGGTAATATGGCTTGGAACGACCACCATGACCATCGGAGGCTTTGTCAGCAACTTGAACATCAACCTCAGACACATTGCAGCCGGTTTGCAAATGCGGACTGGCAGCTTTACTAGTACCCGGCGTGCGCACAAAATGGGGAATCTAAGTCAAAAGGTTAGTTTCAATTTTTCTGACAATGGGGTCAAGTACCTCTTTAACGAGTTCCTCCTGAGAGAGTGACTCAAAGTCATCATCCTCAGGAACCTCCATCTCGTTGTCGTTGTCTGATTTTTCAGAGGCGTTGTCACGGTCACTCTCTCCATATTCACTGACGGTGTCACTATCTTCAATTGACACCGTGGCTGATTTTGAAGAGCGCACTGATCTCTCACGACCTTGACTTTCAGCATGACTGATTTTTGCAGGTGTCTTCCGTGCTAACTTGGCTGCAGGTGCTGATTGCAGTCCAGTTACTGTGGGTGCACGCTTATGACTGTTGGCCGTTGTCTCATTCCAAACTGGAGTCAGGTGCGTGTTAGTAACTGCTTTGTAACTGTGGAAGTGCTAACCTTTCCGCTCTAAGGCCTTTTTCTTCGACGGCCGTTGCAACGGTCTTTGATGCATTGTGAGTCCCTCACAATGTCCTTTGATGTACTACTTACTATCTGTATCGCCTTTATTTTCACCACCAGATTCTTGACTTGCCTTGGCCTTTGTTTTGCTGCTCCGCTTGTGGGCGGCTATCTCTGACGGTGTTCAAAGATGCTCTGGGAGGCATGCTGACGAGGGGGCAAACAGGAGGAAGAAGTGAAAAAACTGCAAGGTTCATGTTCCGCTCTCATTTTGAAGCTTGTAAGTTTGTTTGTTGCTGTCACAGGGCTGCATGTTATCACGTTAAACTTTCTAACTAAACCTTTTCTGACCCGGATCTTCACCAACAGGGCGCATCTGGTCTTGCTTTCACTCTTGCACTTTGTGGGGGTGCGTCTGCATGGGTATCACTTTCACTCTTGCACTTTGTGAGGGTGCATCTGGTATTACTTTCACTCTTGCACTTTGTGAGGGCGAATTCAAGTTAGTCCGCTGTCCTTTGCGAGGGCGCATTAGTCCGTTGTCATTTGGTTGCTGTGCTGTATATTATCACGTTAATTTTTGCAACTAAACCTTTTCTGACTTAAATCTTCACCAACAGGGCATGTCTAGTGTTGCTTTCACTCTTGCACTTTGTGAGGGCACATCTGCTGGGGTATCGCTTTCACTCTTGCACTTTGTGAGGGTGCATTAGTCTGCTGTCATTTGGTTGCTGTGCTGTATGTTATCACATCAATTTTTGCTACTAATCCTTTTCTGACTTGGCTCTATTGATAGCTCACGCGCACTATTTGGTTACCTTTGTATCTTCACGCGCGCTATTCGGTCACCTTTGTCTCTTCACGCACGCTGTTCGGTCACTTTGTCACTTTATCTACCGCCTGTTTCACACCTGTTTCTCTACTGTCACAATGAACACTTGCCCAGGCTGTGCTAAAAACTTCGAGCATACTGGATATGCTCATCACCTAGCCCAGACCACAAATCCGCCATGCGCTGCTCAATTACAATTTTCTGGTCTTTTTTCAGAGTCGGAGGATGCTGATTTAGATGGTCTTGCGGAGGATGGCGATTCAGACGGTCTCGATGGAGGAGATGCAGATTTTACAGGTGACTACTTCGGCTACTATGATGAACAAGATCTGGAATGGCCAGATGATGACCATGACGAGCTCCCCTTGGAATCTGACGGAGAGGATGAAGAGTATCACGACACTGCGCTTGAGCATGGGTGGGAACGCCCTGCAGATCCTGTCCAGCAGGATATTGATGGTGGGGATGATTTTGAAAACTTGGACAACTCGGATGCATTGTCACAACCACACCCAGCTGAACGACAAGAAGCAGAGGCGCCCCTTGGTCACCAGCCCATTGTTGAGAAATTTCCAAGGCGCCATGCAGGTGCCCCAGTTCACCACTCCCGCACTACAGCATTCGAGTCTTATAAGAATATACTGCAAGGTGCAGAAAATGTTTGGGCCCCCTTTGAGTCTCGCATAGATTACGAGGTCGCGAAGTGGGCAAAACTTCGTGGTTCTGGCTCGACTGCTTTTTCCGAGCTGCTCGCAATCGATGGTGTGAGTTTCTCAATTGTATCATGATGGGCCAACATTTACGATGACGTTTATATAGCTCCGTGAAGCCTTGGGCCTTTCATACCAGAATTCCCGTGAACTCAATCAAGTCATCGACCAACAGTTACCATGTAGACGACCGCGTTTCAAACACGAAGAAATCATTGTCGCAGACGAGGCATTTGATGTTTACTCACGCGACGTCATGGAGTGTGTCAAAGCTCTTTATTCAGATCCCGAATTCTCTCCACATCTCAACTATGCTCCTGAACGCCATTATGCCGATGCCGACAAGACTATCCGAATGTATCATGATATCCATACAGGCAAGTGGTGGTGGTCCACCCAGGCAAGTCGCTGTTAGACAATCTGTTCGAGTCATATTGAACTTATTGCAACCTCTTTTAGAAAGAACTCGAAACAAAGAAACCGGGAGCCACGGTCATACCCATTATCCTTTCGTCTGACAAGACGCAGGTCACCATGTTTAGAAACAAATCTGCCTATCCCGTCTACATGACAATAGGCAATATTCCGAAGGAGATCTGTCGAAAGCCTTCTCAACGAGTGTGGATCCTGCTTGCCTATCTACCAACTTCGAAACTCGATCATATCACCAACAAGGCCGCTAGGCGTCGAACGGCAACTAATTTGTTTCACGCTTGTTTGCGCCACATTCTTGAGCCTCTGAAAGTCCCTGGTGAGGATGGTGTTGCTATGGCCAGCGGGGATGGTGTAGTGCGTCGAGGGCATCCGATTGTCGCATGTTATTCTGCAGATTACCCAGAACAGCTGTTGACAACTGGGATAAAGTCAGGAGAGTGCCCAAAGTGTGATATCCCACACAAGGAGCTGGGAAGTCCGCATTTTCCGGTAAACCTGCGAGACCTCAATGCAATTCTCGCCGCATTGTCCCTCGTCGATGAGGATTATGACCTGTGGAGACGAGCATGCCAGGAGTGCGGCATTAAGCCTGTCTTCAAACCATTCTGGCTGGATCTCCCGTACACCAACATATTCCAATCCATCATGCCGGATGTGTTGCATCAGCTCTACCAGGGTATCATCAAGCACCTCATCGAGTGGATCAAGGAGGCATGTAGCGAAGCCGAGATTGACGCTCGTTGTCGCAGGCTTCCCCCAAACCACAACATCCGCTTGTTTCTGAACGGAATCAGTCACCTTTCACGTGTTAGTGGAACGGAGCATAACCAGATCTGTCGCTTCCTGCTCGGTATTGTCATTGGCATACAGTTGCCTGGAAATCTCAATAATGGTCGCCTTACTCGTGCCATTCGCGGCATCCTTGATTTCCTTTACCTTGCTCAATACCCTTCTCACACAGATCAAACTCTAGTACTGCTCGATGATGCCTTGACACGCTTTCACGATAACAAGGATATTTTCCTTGATCTTGGGATCCGCTCGAATTTCAACCTCCCGAAGCTTCATTCCTTCCGTCACTATGTACATATGATCAAAATGTATGGCACGACCGACAACTACAACACCGAGTACACCGAACGCTTACACATTGACCTCACGAAGGATGCTTACAGGGCTACCAACCATAAAGACGAGTATAGTCAAATGACGCTCTGGCTCGAAAGACGTGAGAAGATATTGTGGCACGATAACTTTGTTAAGTGGCGTCTGGTTGGTGATCTTGCCTCGCAAGAAAGGTCGCCACCAGACATGGATTATCGTCGCGCAATCAAGATGACGAAACACCCGACCGTCAAACGTGTTCCACTGGATCGCATTGTGCAGGACTATGGCGCCACTTTTTTCACAGCAGCATTGGCTCGTTATGTGGTTGGCAGGAATCAACCTGGTTTATCTGCAGTGCAACTGGAACGAGAGGCTGCTCACATCATTCTTCCCTTTGATACTGTGGCTACATTCCACAGGATCAAATTTCACGCAATTGATGCTCGCGGGTTCCGGGATTCGAGTGTAACAGTAGATTCTGTGCATTCTCAACCATCACGGAAGGACAAGCATGGGCACACGATCCCCGCACGCTTTGATACTGTTTTGGTCAACGAAGGGGATGGTGGGATAACAGGCGTGGATGGTGCGTTTGCATTTGTGTGAACACGGCCGTTAATCTAACTTGGTTCCAAAAGGATACCGTTGTAGGAAACAACTCCGCAGTAGGCGGATATAGTGTAAGGTCAAATGCTATACCTGCTGCTTCACTTGCAAGGCAAGAACGTTCGACCCTAAAGGGGTCTGCTACTGAGATAAGTCTGATTGTTAGTGTCTAAGGTCGTGGAAAGGTAAAGAAACAAGTCCGAAGGTATGCGGACCAAGTCCGAAGGTCAAAATGTCGGGTCCGAAGGTAATCTACCAAGTCCGAAGCGCGGGAAAAGCGGGTCCGGAGCTTCGGGTCGTCGGGTTACGGATAATAGCAAGGGAACGGGTTCGGAAAGCGTCGGACTATGTCCGGAAACAAGGGAAGGTCAATGGAAACGAGTGACAAGGGTTTCGGGTGCGAAGCGGGTGCGGAATGGGTGAGAACCAGGTATATTCAGCCAGGTAACAGGTAAGGACAGGTATGTGACCAAGTAGATAGGAAGTCCCACCTACAGTAAAGTAAAGAGTGCTTGGTCGTACTACCAGTCCTATATAACTAGCTACGTAGAAATCCGGAATATAGAAAATAGGAAAACATCGGGTCCGGAGGTATGTAAACTGACATGAGGCACTGCGGACTTGTGGGAACACAGGTAATAACGCTGCCTACTGCATCAGCCATGGGAAACAAGCTACTACGCACCAGTGGGGTTGGACGGAATGGACAGGACATAGGACGGACGGGTTTCCAAAGGTATGCGAGCGGGTCCGGTGCATCTCCGGTGATGTCCGGCGGGTCCGAGGCTCGGAGAGCGCGGGAAAGCGTCGGGTTTGAGCGGGTTTCGTCGGAGATGACTGGGAATGACTGTACTGATGTCCGGACAACTGGGCTTTTGTCGTACTCCGTAAAATAGGCCTCTGCAGGGCTGCAGTGAGAATGTTTCCTACACCGTGTTGCACAAGTTCGTGTCGTCTTCACGCTGACAACTCAAGCTACGAATTTGTTATTCCCCGCTGGACCTGTGAAACCACCCGCCCACCTTGCTTATGTGGAATGGTTCACACCTTTCCAGCAACCTGAATCACACCATGGGCTGTACAAAATTTCTCGTTTGATGCGTCATGGAGAGCGTCTCGCAAGCATTATTGATGTATCAGACATCCGCAGGAGTGTCCATCTTTTTCCCAATTTTGGTGCAGTAGTACCTCGTGAATGGACGAGCAGTACCGTTCTGGAACTCTGTCCCAGCTTCTTTGTAAACTCGTTCAGTGACCGACACACTTATTTAACTATTGTCTGAGGAATATAACGAGATTTGTTGAAATACTCTCGAAATACACGTAGTTTAACAAATTCCCTGAAATTCCTTCGTTTTTGAGCCATTTTGTGAAGGAGGTTTTCCCCGATGTTTGCGGCAAACATCACGACCAAGTTGCAATTTAGGTCAAATTGTTGGGGACTCTAGGTGTGAGGAACCGGACGCCACAGAGCCGAGTCGGAGTCCCAAACATCGCGTCTTCGACGACGCGCGTCCCTTCTTCCTTACCCCCCTGTACGTGCGTCTGCGCATATAGTCGTCCTGATCTCCTCGGTTCCTTGTGCCTCTGTCCGTTTTTCTCGCATGTGCCAAAAAAGGGAAAAAGTGGTGGGTTCTGTGGCCACATGCAACTTATTCCAGTATCTTCCACTTAATTCTAGAAAGTCTTGATGCGGTCATAATTAGTAAACATAAAGATGGTTCGACTCTCATTGATTCGTCACTAAGTACCATCCTGGGCCCTAGGCATCTCCCAGCTGCAAGTGCCTGTTTGAACATGCACGTTAGACTGTTCGTTCGTCCTCAATGTGCTGTAGCGCCGATAGTCATCATCCCGACCTCCAGTACATCACACACCTTCCAAGTCACCTACCCATATGGCTTATGTGGAATGGTTCACGCCATTTGGGCAACCCCCATGGTTTGCACAAACAGGAGTGTACATCTTATTCCAAAATTCGGCCCAGTCGTACCTCACGAATGGACGAGCAGTACCGTTCTGGAACTTTGTTATACCTTCTTTGTAAACTCGTTTAGTGACAGGCACGCTTATCTCCCATATTGATACTCTATTACATAACGAGGCACGAGCAAAGGACTAGAGTTAGGTCTTTGCGCAAGCGTCGGAGGCAGTACGAGCTTTTGGCTTCGTACCACGACGACGCACCTATCTCTCAGTCGCCCTCAGCGACGTACCCTTCGTCCTTTTCTTTTCCCTCCGCCTAAGTCAACATCCCAGTGAAGCTTAAATAAACCCAATTCCCTTTGAGTACCATGGACCGCATTTTAACTGACCCGGCGCTTGAAGCGCAGCTGAACTTCGAATCTGCTGCATACGCTGGATGGCTTAACGCACTCGTCGCAGGAGGCATCACAAGAGAAGATGCCCTCGAAAACATGGCCAACGGTTGGAGGTTTGAGCGCCAAGAGCGCATTACCCTTTGGGAAGAGCAAGTGGAGGAGGACGCTCACATTCTTCGAGAACGTCTGGAGCGTGAGAGAGCCGAAAAGGAAGTGGAAGAGCAGGAAGAACATCGTGAAGCCGAGAAGAAGAAACCTAAGATTAACGACTTCGACGCTGGTTCAGTAGTCGCCAATGTCATCATCCCTTGCCTATCCCAGTACGCCATACAGAAGATCAAAAACATGGAGTACGTGGAGTTGTGGTATCTCAGTCCTGACGGATGCCATGAGGCGTCCACCACTGCTAGATCCACGTCGGATTCAGATGACGCATATGGATTTGCGAAGGTCGACGGCATAATCGCCCTGAAGACCTTAGCATCCTTCAAGGCATCCCACAAGGCGCTGCAAGACCATGACCTATCATGGCGCCAATTTGATCTGGCAAAGACCAGCTTCCTCATCCACATCGAGAAGAGCGGATGGCCGGACAAGCATCAACAAGCGTTAGCCTTGTTCTTCACCCTCATCACCAACCATGAACACCACATGCACCCACGCGGTGAAAAGACCTTACTTCGGTATGCTGGCTTCGTCCGACAGGAATGGCATGATCGTCTAGCCCAGAACCAGGGCTTCAACATTGGCCTCTTCAACAACGCCCTATACGGCACTATCTCAGACAACGTCTGGGAAGCTGAGCGCGACGAAGGTCTAAAACTGGTGTGTTTTTCTCGCCCTCAAAGAATCATTCAAACATTAACCACATGTATATATAACCTTATTCTATCATCTCATCAAACGATCAACATCTGCTCACGCATCAAACGCACCTGCTACCCATCTGCTATCATTGCTCGCTGCTACCAGGAATACTTCCTTCCCCCCCTTCCCACATGTTATCCAATGCTCACCCAACGGTCACCTTCGTGACCTCGGTCTCATGCTTCCGCTCAATGGAACTCATAACGCTTTTGATCTCTTCGCTTCCCTACTCGATTACACGCTTCGCTTCCCTTAACGATTCAATCAATCTGCTTCGCTCCCATGATCATGCTTGCGCTACCCCAAACTGCTCCGTGCCCAATCCAACAGCTTCAGAGTTCGCTGGCTGTGTCAGGATATTCATCTCGCCCTCGAGGTAGGGAGGTCAGCACGAGTCAGGGCAAGCGCAGGGAAACATCTCCCCCCCCAGATGACAGCCGCTACCACCCCTACAGGTCGTCTAACCCAGTGGCAAAGAAACCATACAAGGGTCAGCCGTCTTTTCCTGTGGGCGCAAGCAATTCGGGCCCCTCAGCTTGCGCCCTCTGCCTTGGCCGTTTTCGACACCCCATCCACAAGTGCGCTTCCGAGTTCCTCTGGGACAAACGAACCAAGACTCGTTGTCGACGAAATGCAGAGGGACACCTGGTCAACCCCGAGGGCCTCGAGCTCTCCTACGATTGGCAAAGACTGAAGGGATGTTCAAATACTGCCCATTCTCACGTGCACGAATGCTCAGGATGTGGGGCAAAGGATCACGGAGCTCAGAACTGCCCTCAAAGCGAGGGCGTCTAAAGCTTGCACCCCATACCAGCCGGAGGCTTGGTCACATTTTCTCAGTGTTTCGGGCCTTACACACAAATATGCACATATACCTAATGGCTTTCATTTCGGTTTCATGGGCAGTGTCCCTTCTATACATCATACCTATTCCCCCCCTAATAGTCTTTCGTTACTTACACAACATGATACATTCGTTACCATCCTGGATCGAGAGTACTCTACCGGACGTTACATCGGCCCACTATCCAAGGCAGAGACAGAAGAACTTATCGGACCTTTCCAGATGGCTCCGCTTTCTATGGTCCCCAAGCCAGGGAAACCAGACAAGTTCAGGCTCGTACAAAATCTTTCATTTCCACTTCATCCATCTGCAACCATATCCTCTATTAATTCGGCCATTGACTCTGATCTATACCCTTGCACGTGGGGCACTGCTTCAACTATATGCCTCCTCATCTGGTCCCTTCCCCCAGGTTCACAAGGGGCTGTTCGCGACGTGGCAGAAGCGTATCGAACGATTCCCCTCCACCCGTCCCAATGGCCAGGTTTGGTTGTCAAAACAGGGGAGGACAGCTTCGCAATCGACTGCAGCTTTTGTTTTGGATTTTCCGCTTCTGCGGGAACTTATGGTGGGGTTGCAGATGCAGGCGCTGACATCTTCAGATCACAAGGTATTGGCCCAATGTCCAAGTGGGTCGATGACCATTTATTCATCTGAATTCTCCGTGAACATCTCAAAGCTTACAATGACCTACGCAAATTGCGTGCTGCCATTATTGCGAGGAATGGAGGCATGCTCATGGATGGGGGGCGCAAATGGTACCGTGGATCTGACATGCCAGATGGGAGAGTTGAAGAATTTGACGAAGATTTATCCTTCCCCATCCTCGACCTATCAGCAACATCTCCACGTTCGTCCGAAGATGCCCGTTTCACTTTCTGCTTTGATGACATCAACCGACTGTCTAAAATTCTTGGTATCCCTTGGGAGCTCGCAAAAGACATTCCCTTCTCCTCATGCCCTCCATTCGTCGGTTTCCATTGGGACATTGCATCGCGCTCCATCACGATTCCACCCAAGAAGAAGGAAAAATACCTGGTGGCGATTCGAGAATGGGAGACCAGACCTTCGCACACCTTACAGCAAGTGCAGGAAACTCTACGGAAAATTACTACATGTTTCCTTGGTTATACCGGCAGGACGAGCTTATCTCGTTTCCCTTGAAACCATGCTTTCCGTCTTCCATAATCGTCCTCACATGCCTCGTCGTCCCCCAAAGAACACAGGCGAAGACTTGTGCTGGTGGAAAGCCAATCTCGCACAGCCTATTGTCACTCGACTCATTCCAGGGCCCATTGAAGTCACTGACCCCTCAGCTTACTCAGACGCTAGCTCAGGTACTGGCGTCGCGATTTGGATCAACGGCAGGTGGAGGGCATGGCACCTCCTCCCAGGCTGGAAAGATGAAGATCGAGACATCGGGTGGGCAGAAGCAATTGGTATGGAGTTCCTCGCTATCACGCTCTTTGGTCAATGCCCAGAGGGCAGCTGCATTAAAGTTTTCGGCGACAATTGAGGGATCGTCGAGGGTTGGTGGAAAGGGAGGAGCAGAAACAAAGCCACTAACACCATCTTCAAGCGCATTCATGAGCTCACTGCAGTTTCAAAGTGCTCGCTCATCACTCGCTACGTTCCCAGCGCTCACAATCCAGCCGACGGCCCATCCAGGGGTGTATACCCACCATCAAGCTTGCTACTCCCCCCAATCCGTATCCCTCAACCCCTGCAGGCCTTCATCGCAGACTTTGATGATCCCCGAATCCCTGTTGAGACTCATAAGCCCCATGCAGATGCCAAAACGTACCCACTTGTCAGCAACCACAGACGATTCGAGCGCAGCAACCTTAACGATGAGCTCCGTCGTCAAGGAGAAGAAATCTTCAAAGTGACGCAAGCTTAGTAAGTCAATTTGCATTGCATCAGATATACGTCGTCTAACTAGGCGCACCTAGTTGCTAACTACCCTGCCAATCTAACACCTCAAGAATCCGTCCTGCGTCCCCACTGTTCCGCCAAGGATAGACTGCACCTATGGCGCCCAGCCGCAGACGATTCTCATTCGTCTCCCCTTCCACATGAGGATGCACAACGCATTCAGAGTGTAATGATTCATGCGTGGGCCAGCAGTACACAGGAAGCATATGGTAGCGGCATCCTCGCCTTTCATGTCTACTGTGATTCGAAATCAGTTGAAGAACCTTCATGAGCTCCCGCATCTTCTGAGTTAATTGCCGCATTCATTTCGGACCTGGCAGGTTCATATTCAGGAAAGACCATAGCCAGCTACGTTCACGGCGTGCGTGCATGGCACATTCTGCATGGGAAGTCGTGGTCCCTGGATGACGATAGGATAGATACCATGTTAAAGGCGGCCAAAAACCTCACACCATCCTCATCGAAACGAAAGAAACGCCCTCCTTACACCATAGATTTCATGACCAGTATCCTGCAGAAACTCGACTCAGAGGATCCCCTCGACGCTGCCATGCGTAGCTGTCTTACAACAGCATTTTATTCCATAGCCAGAGCCGGAGAATTTACCGTCAAGAACCTGTCATCATTCGACCCATCCCTGCACGTCAAACGTTCAGACATACGTCATGAAACAGATCGGAATGGTTGCGCCACCACAGTTTTTCACTTGCCGCGCACCAAGACATCCCAAGCTGGCGAAGACGTCTTCTGGGCAAAACAAAACAGTCCCACAGACCCAAGCGCAGCACTACTCAATCATCTTAGAATCAACGACCCTCTCCCAGAAATCGCGCTCTTCTCATACAAGTTCGGATCCACTCACCGTCCTTTAACAAAGACAAAATTCATTGGACGCCTCGCTCGTGCGGCCAAAGACGCCGGATTGGATCCCCTTCAAGGCCATGCCATCAGAATAGGTGCCACACTGGAATATCTTCTGCGGAATGTACCTTTCGGCATGGTGAAAACCATGGGTCGCTGGGCCAGTGATGCTTTTCAGCTTTACCTTCGAAATCACGCGCAAATCCTCGCACCATATCTGCAAGCAACCCCCATTCTCCAAGATGAATTCCTGTGCCTCACGATGCTGCAGGTGCATTAAGAAGGGAATGAACGAGGCCTTCAAAGTAAGCAGTCATCCTCCTCCTAGTATCATGGGAATCTTCAGCTCGCTCAATGCGTCATCGAACTCCTACACCCTTGGGAATCGCAGCTCACCTTTCCAGCAGGACACGCAACTTGGGACCAGGAGGTGCTGCGCGCCTTCGCCCAAACCGCTCAGGAATCAGAACATTCGTTTACCGTTGTCGTCACTTTATATTAATGCTTGAAATAATGATAAAACTGAGTTTTTAAAGATTCAAACTGCATCTAAGTGACGCGCAAAGATGTAAGGACAAAACTGTTGCTTCCGCGGAACCAATTCATGTGACAGGCACGCTTATTTTCCGACTACTCCGAGTTCATTGGAAATACAATGGTTTCTGTTAAATCTGATCGGTAGATTCGAAACACAACTATTTCTGTCAATTTCTGTCAATTCTCTGGAATTCAGCTGTTTTATGTTTGAGTTTGAGGATTTCAGTGGAATTCCTGCAGGAGAATTTTCCCAATGTGGCCTGGGAGTCTAGAAATTGGTGTAGGTTTCCAGTCGTGTTCATTTTTGAGTTTGGTGCACTGATATTCATCTGCCAGATGAGCACCCTTTGCAGCTACCTGGCTGCTGAAGAGCAGATATCCTGGATCATTCTCATTACATGATAGTCAAACTGTAGTGTAGAAATTCAACCAATCCAGGTGCCTTTCATGTTTTGCTCGCAAGGTGGACATGATCTGCCGGCAGTGGAATTCATGTCAAGATTCGACACCTAGTTCCAAACAATTCCAAACTTGTCCAAACTCTTGACAAGCAACAATTTCACATGCGACGCACTTATAAGTGGATAGTGAGTACTTGAATCGGGACTGTGCTGTGCATGATAATATAACAAGCAACCCTTAATTCAATCAATCAATCAATCATAAATTAATAATGGAACTTCTCCCTCATGGCACACTCGCTCTCCTCGAGTGCATCCGTTCTCTTCTCTTCATCGCCATGCCTGGAGCATACCATATGGAGGTACGCTTTTAATACACATAAAGATCTGCTGTATCGCTGAGCCATACTTGCCTCTGAAGTTACAGGCGATTCCTGATCCTGAAATCGCTCTCCCTGTTGAAGGGGTTGAACATCACTCTGAAGAGGGATCCCCTGACGAGGAACCCCTTCTCGAAGCCCTTCAAGTTCAAGCCATCATTTTAAAATCCCCCACGAGGTTACTCCATTTCTTTGCACTGAGGTGTGCCGATCTTGAAGACCATTGGAAGTCACTGCAATCCGATGAAGCATTCACATCCATTAAGGCTAGGGTGAACTTTATCCTGGGCATTGCTGTCGCCATAGTAAGCTGTCCGACTCCCTGCGAGGTGAAACAGACGCTGACATACTATCCAAAAGGCGGAAGCCCTCATTAATTTAAGGGATGGTTTTAAGTCTACAGGCTCTGTAAACTATTTCGACTACACATTGCCTGCTCCCTATCTCATGCTATTTGCGACCGTCATGTTTGCTGTCATTGCAATTATGATATCCTGCCTGAGCGCCCTAAGCTGGTTTTGCACCAACCGGCACCAGGCTCAAGAAGTAAGGATTTTTTCTCGCCACACTGATTATGTCGACTGACCTACTTTCAGCAACTTAAGCAAGGCGGCTACCACGTTGTGTTTTACCTGTTATCAATATTTGCACCCATGATCTTTGCCGCTTTGTCCCTGACTTGTTTCGTCTTTGGTGGGTTTCTCTGTGATTTGGTATTCCTCCTGGACCCTCATGCATTTCACCTCAGCGACGTTAATAGCAGGTTTATCCAACTGAAGCATAGTCAGCCCTCGATATCGCAGCAGCTTTTCATTTTCATCGCCTTATGACTCATGGTATGCACTCCATACAGTTTTTCACGTCTTATGAATACGTGCATAACTAGTACAATACCTATTTTATTCTTGTGTCATGACCATATTGGATCCCTACAGGTTCCATAATGATCCGTCTAGCTCCTTCTCGCGTTGCTGCAGTTGATATTGTCTTGCTGTTTTGTAGTTACCATAAGTAATGATAATATATGTATCTTAGCGAGAATCTCATGTTTAACATTAGCCTCACATTGTGCTTTTGTGTGGAATCATCAAAGTCAGGAACAACTGACCAGTACTCCCAGAGACTACCAAATGACAGTCGATCCCACTGGGTAGATATTATAACGATGAACCATTTGAGTCCTCACTGTAGTCCGCAGTGCAAGTGGCGGTGGCATGCAACGCACCTAGAATCATGTAAGTAGCTTGCTGTTTCCTATGGTCGATGTCATCACACACGGCGCCAAGAACATTGCCGCCAATGATACAGCGAATCTGGAATATAGTTGAGCTTGTATTTCTCAACTGAATCCCAATATGCCAGATATATTTTATTGAAAATCTCATCCGGCCTAAACCATGAAGCAAAACATGCCAATTCGCTGGTACACACGAGCTTGCCATTACAGATGACAAGCTTGGGATTGCTTCAAGGAGTGAACAACACTGAGTCATAACTTGGAGTAGAATCATTTTCTTACACTAGTTCCCAGTTTTCCACGCCCAAGGAACTGACCCTATTGATAGTAGAAATCTTCGAATTCACGTTCGACATTAACATACTAGTACTAGTCAAGACTCCGACGTTGTTTTTTCTTCTGTGATGAGCAGTAGTAAGGAAAGATAGGGAACAAGAGGGAGAGATAGGCATGCGTACTACGATCTACAACTCCGCGATATCAACGGTGACCTGGGCTAGATTCAGATCCCGCTTTCTTGGTTTATAACTCCACGACACTAGCAGATATATATCCTTCTACAGTTCCCACGACTACGACACCGCAGACTCACTGATCAATCGATCAGGTTGGGTCAAAGACAGCACATGTAACTGCTGTGCTCCAATTGCTTCTTCTTGGCTTCTTCATTTACAACTTGCGAGTTTATTTGCTACTGTGCTTCCATTCCTTTATAATAGGTTGTATCTCCCTGCTCCTAAGTCAGTATGGGAATTAATCCATCTGTACTATTCTGAATTTGCAACTCACACCGAGATGTCGAGCGGCGGAGTTTTAATTTCGTATGTCATTGATCTTGTCGTTGATCGAGATCCATGGTCGATTATGAAATGCGTGTCCAGACGTCCATTCATTGTACCGAGTTTCATTACACCGAGTTTTATCACACTGAGTTTCATCACACTGAGTTTCATTGTACCGAGTTTTTGTTTTGTGCGACGAGTTTCATGGCACCGAGTTTCATGCACCGAGTTTCATTGCACGAGTCTAGGTACATTGAATTCATAGTTTCATTGTACCGAGTTTCATGTCACCGGGTTTATCGCACTGGGTTTTCATGCGCCGCACCGAGTTGAATCAGTGCATCGAGTTTGTCGCACCAAATACGGTTGAAAAACTAGAACGTACTGTCAGACCCTCAGTCCAATATAAGTGACTGAGGGAAGAGGTGTATTCTAAGCGAGTCAAGTTAGATGTGGTTGTATTCCAACTATTTCGATCCCCTGGCAGTTAGCGTCGGCATCACTCCACATAC
Source organism: Suillus lakei (assembly GCA_016628065.1). NCBI lineage: Eukaryota > Fungi > Basidiomycota > Agaricomycetes > Boletales > Suillaceae > Suillus > Suillus lakei. Next base: position 184 of record JABBWA010000257.1, on the reverse strand, counting down.
GGATGTGCACCGAGAGGCGTCACACACCGAGTTATTGAGAGATCCCCTGCGTCGACATCCTTTGCTCGAAAATGCGTGTGCGAGCGGAGTTTTCAAAATAACGTCGTGTAAGTTGAGTGTCCTACTATTCTATTTCACGCCATGGCTCATCTATTCCACTGAGGTACGCTGTGGGAGAAATCGT
>JABBWA010000256.1:0-68379 GCA_016628065.1 Suillus lakei | reverse complement strand
TTCAGGTTTCGGCACTCGGCACTCGGCACTCGGCACTCAGCACTCGGTACTCGGTAAATGTCAGACATGGTGTATTCAGGCTTTCGGGTTTTGGTGGTCGATGGTAGGTATATGCACTCATATAGTGGGTATGTACTCCATGTCTTCAATTCCCTCATGCCTACATCAGCAAACTGATTTGTTTGTTATCCAACTATCTATGCCCAGTTATGTTTATTGCACTCATTTACCTGTGCCCACCCAGGTATCTGATAAGAACTACCTCAGCCCACCCATCAATATAATATATATCACTACCTCAGCCTATATGTCCATATAGTATACCAATACCTCAGCCCATACATCTATATGATACATATCTGGGCCCACCCATCTATGTAATATCCCCCTACGTCAGCCCACCCATCTATGTAATATACCCCACATCGGCCCACCCGTCTATATAATAAATATGTCACTGCAATCTCGGCCCACCCATCTATGTAATATACCCCCACATTGGCCCACCCATATATAAAATAAATATTTCACCACTCCCTTGGCCCACCCGTCTACAAAATAATACTAATATGTCGGCCCACCCATCTATATAATAATATTTGCCTTACAACCCGTCTATGTAATATACCCCCACATTGGCCCACCCATATATAAAATAAATATTTCACCACTCCCTCGGCCCACCCGTCTACAAAATAATACTAATACGTCGGCCCACCCATCTATGTAATAAATATGTCACCGCAATCTCGGCCCACCCGTCTATGTAATATACCCCCACATCGGCCCACCTGTATATATAATAAATGTTTCACCACTCCCTCGGCCCACCCGTCTACAAAATAATACTAATACGTCGGCCCACCCATCTATATAATAATATTTGCCTTACATCTCTCTTCAGCCCAGCTGTCTATAATATATGTCCATCCTACTCTACATATTACCCAGATGGGCCCACCCATCTCCATTGGTAATAATATTCCTCCCGGCCCATCCACCATCATTGAGTATATATATAACATTGGCATAGATGGGCCCACCCATCTCCATCGGAAATATTATCCCCCCCGGCCCACCCGTCAACATCGAGGATATACATAACATCGGCCCATAGTCCGCTGACCCGTCTTATACGGGATATTATGTAGGTCGGGTGACCCGTATAATACGGAGTTTGTCACTGAAGGGGCTCGACTAGTGCTGCGTGCGTTGACCAGCCTGGATTTCTTGACCGGTAGGCGATTTTTGACAGGTTTTGACATTGGAGGTGGCGATGTGCCATTGTCATCATCATCGTCCTTCTCTTCGTCGTCATCCTTATCTTCGTCATCATCCTTATCGTCGTCGTCATCCTTATCTTCGTCCTCACTACTCGATTCCTGTTCCACCCTCCCAGGTGCGCTTTCCGGTATGTTTTTTCACCGGATTCTTGCGTCTCGTGTCAGAACCCTTTCCGGAAGTCGCCTCTGCCGGTTCTCTCATCGTCTTATCGTCACCTTCCCAGCCTTTAAATTCAAAGGTTGGGCGAACATGGTCCTTCTGTCTTTGACACCACAATTCCAACAGCCGGTCAGCGTCAGCCAACCGAATCTTTGACGGATCGTCAAGCTTCCAGCCGGTAGGTAAAAACTTGACTGCAATAAAGTCCCCCTGAGCCTTCCTCACTGAGGCCCAAGGCACAGACGCCTTTGGTTGTTGGCTGCACAACCCTGAGAAATCGCCGGTCAGTTGATCAACTCTCCAGACGCATCATTTGTGAAACTGACTGTAGTGTTTTGTGAGGAACGTCCTTATAAGACGCTTTTTACTCTCGAGGTTCAGCTCTTTCACGTCCGGTATGACCGGAAGCCCATAGCTATCCACCTCCAAAGGATATTCGTCCTTCTTTTTGCCTTTCTTCCTGCCTTTTTTCGCCTCCCCCTCACTATCATTGTCATCATTATTCAGGTCAACATCTGAGTTCACCCCATGTCGCATAAGTACTTGACTGAATGTTGCAAGATTGTCAAACAGAAGCTCACCGAACTCTTCTCCAGCGTAGGCATTCCACTCTGATAACATGGGCTTCCAGTCCTTTGTATCGGTAAAACTATTGCCCTCCAACTTTTCATTGAAGTCGATTCTTCCGACCGGATCAGGATTCATTTACCGGTTGAGTGTGAACTGGAACTCACCCATTGATACGCACTTCGTCCTCCTCTTTCCATGCCGATAATATAAAAATTCTCATACCGGCCTGCTTCCACAACTTGGACGCCAGGTCCTTCATCAAACCGGGTGCTTTCTTCTTTGCAAAGTCCACCTGGACAGCTGCAGGAGGAGTCTTGGCAGACCACTCAATCGCAGTGTTCTGAGCTTCCTCCAGCTCCTCTTTAGATAGACCGGCCATGACTGCAGTGAGTGTTGTCTGATATCTTTCAATAAAAGTCTTTGATCCTGGCATCGCTCCGGTCTTTTCGATGATCTCCTCCTTGCGCAGTTGTTCTATGACCATCCGGGAAGTCCATTTCTGACCCAACTTGCTGGCCTTCTTTTTTCGAGTCTTTTCAGATCTCCGGTTATATAACCAGTCCCGGTACATCTCAATACATTATGATAAAAGTCAGTCACCGTGCATCAAATTTGAAGTTCAACCGCTCACATATTTTCTGTTCTTCAATGACCGGTCATCCATAGCAGGGGCATGCACCTTTGCCTCTTTTATGACCGCCTTCAGAATCTTTTTTCTATCGTCGGCAGCGGCTTCCTTCCATTCTTCTAGGTGGGATTTTAAGACCAGCACCTCTTCCTCGGTCAATTTCTTCTGCTTGGTCTTTTGTGGGCTGTCGACTGATGAGTTGGACCGGGGCATGGTAAAGCAGTTGAGGAGCAGTTGATGTCTTGGTAGAAGAAAGGATGCATGCGTGTCTCACAGTATTAGGTTACATAACCTATGTACGTGACTGCAAACCGAACAAGAGATTGTCCAATACTTGTTCGTTGGTTTGATTGGTATGATTCCCTTGACATCCTGTGTTTCTGATACATAGAAGAGAACTGTAAAAGCACAAGTACTTAGATGTGTATTATATAATATATGGGCAGCATACAGCCCTCCGGTACTGCATGCCACAGACATAACTCATGTACATGCCCGCAAACCGAACAAGAGATTGTCCAGTACTTGTTCATTTGTATGATTGGTATGATTCCCTTGACACCCTACGTGTTTCTAATGCATAGAATTGAGATCTGCACAAGCATGCATACTTAGATCTGTAGAATATAGTATATGGGCAGCATACAGCCCTCAAGTACTGCATACAGGCCCTGTGCAATCATATTCCACAACCTGTTTGAGTAAGTATCCTCACAAATGACTTTGGAGGCCAACATAAATGTGCATACAAACAGCCGGTGTCCGGAAGATCAAACAAGAAGCCTGTTTGCGTCCATAGAGTGGGTTATTGGGTTTGAACTGTTCTCTCAGAGCATGTTTTGCAATGCCAGTGCCCTCGACTGAAGGATAATCAATGTATTCACTTTGCCAGACTCATCAATCATCCGATCGAAAGAAGCGTGTATTACTGCCGAACCCTCTTAATTAACTGAATTACTTGTCTAAGACCAACACTCCGGAACACTGGCTAGACAAGTATTTGAACCTTGAAATGTAACCTCCGGTGGACGTACTTTATCAAGTCAATTGTCATCTAACTTGAACATGAAATCCATGCGACTTGTGTCAATGGCAGGATTGCGGTGTTTGTGAGATGATGCAACTATGGCAACCCTCGGTGACTCCAACCTTAATATATCCCAACCGGAGATAATATTACAAGATCATCACAGCAACAATGTGGTAATACCGACCGTTCAAACCATTCGGAGTCTGGACAACACCGGATCAATTGGTCCCTTGATGAATGATCGGGTAGTTCGATGACTAACAAGGGAAAATGTGGTAATCTCGACGGTTCAAATCGCCCGGAGTCCGGAAAATTGATGGAAGGCACCCGAGTCAAGTGTTCAGCATACTTATCCTGTCCAGTTGTGGCATCAACATGCGAAAGACCAAAGAAAAGGGAATCACATACACCCCTCCTACGAAGAAACGATTGCCTCAGCTGTATAAGCTCAAGGAAACAACTACAACTAGAGGATCCAGGTCATCTTGGGTGAAAGATTCATGGGCTCGGAAAACACGGTCGGTAACATCATCACCGACAAAATCTCCCTCGAAGCATATATCTGGGTCCCCTCACTTGCTGTATGAAGGCGCCGATTTTGACTTTGACCAAGGTGACATCCCACAGCCTAAATTTCCGAAATCTCTGGCAAGCAACAGTCGTCTTCATTTCCAGAGTCTGGGTCTGACCGGATCACACAGAGTCAGAATGCATATCTCCGGCAATGGAAATGCAAGTTCAAGGACTACATAAATTCACTCATGGTCAGAGAAGCCCCTCCACCTGACCGACTTTGTTCAGTCTGCAAGAAGGATGGGGTGTATAGATGTCATGGCTGTTTCAACGAGCCACTCTTTTGCACAGACTGTTGCAGAATTCAGCATCAACGACATCCATTCCATCGCATCAGTCAATGGACCGGATCATTTTTTCAAGAAACTTCACTCCTTAAAGTTGGCCTGCACATTCACCTTGCTCACGACGGCACTCCATGTCCCAGCAGCAGCACGGATTACTCATCTGATGTCTTTCAATGGTCAGACACCGATGACGATATAGATGACGATTATCCAGAGGGACCTTTCATTCCACCGGTCAGAGACCCGGATCAGCCGGCGATAACTATAGTAGACAAGTCCGGTGTTCACTCCCTTTCCATATGTTATTGCCACTGCCCCGGTGCTCTCAGCCGAGACATGCAGCTTTTTCAAGCCGGCTTGTTCCCAGCATCTTTCACCAGACCGAAAACTGCCTTCACATTCGCCGTCTTGGACGACTTTCTGTTAGACAATCTCGAGTGTGGTACATCAGCCATGAATTACTACAGCAAAATTCGCAGACTAACCTCAAGCATCTTTCCACTGATGGTTCCGGTGAGCTGAGTTTCACTTGGTGCATTATCTTCCGGTCATTAAAGAACAATATCCGTAGGATCGCTACAGAGAGCTCATGAGAGCTGCCAGGCAGTGGCGACAATGCAAGCTTTACAAGTGGCATGGATTTGCCCACAAAGATGACCAGCCGAAGGACGGCGATCTCGCCCTATTTTGCCCGGCATGTCCACAACCGGGTATAAACTTGGACCTGTCTACCGGTACGGTCACCCAGTCAGACGATACACCTTCCTGGCTCATGACTAGATATTTGGTCATGGATGGAAATTTCAAAGCCGAGCACATGCATCCGGTGAATCCATCCGACGAAGTATCATTAATGGATGGTCTGGGATTCATGGTCTCCGATGATAGATACAAGAGCCATTTAGCCATTGCTCGCGACCATGTCCAAAGGTCAGATTGTAATAATCACCGAGCAGTTAATCAAGCAAACGCCTCACGGCAAAGGCTGGAGGCCACCGGTATAGGAGGATGTGCATGTGCACGGCATGGATGTTTTGTCCCACACTCCATGGTGGACTTTCAGAAAGGCGAAAGGTTCGTACATATTGCATCCGGTCGCATCAATCGCTGATCTTACAACTCTAACCCGGAATGATCAGGCAGATGAACATGGACTATGCATTAAGTCAAGCGCTCAACTATAAGACCGACGGAATCTCTCGTGCCATAACATTCTATGACATAAATTGTCAGTATAACAAGTATTTGAAGGACCGGATCGCTTCTAGCATGTATCTTTCCATCCCCATTGGTATGGATATCATTCCCGGAATAGGTTTGTGGCACGTACATGGACATCAAGACAGCTGCTTTGTCCGGTACGCATCAAATTTCATCCATGGGACCGGCAGGATAGATGGAGAGATTATGGAGACCCTCTGGGCACCTTTGAATATAATCTCTCCATCGGCCAGGGGCATGGGAACTCCCCATCGCAAGGAGGTATTGGATTATCAGATGAATGATTGCAACTTTATGAAAATGATTCGTATAAGTAAGTCGTTGACCACCGGATGCACATATATTGTCTTACTCGTAATAATGCATGACCGGCTGGCTCGTCCGGTAGCTAAGTTTCTGTCCAGAAAGTTGAAAGAGGCTATCAAGGGTGCTGCAGAGAGCAAACTTGCATTTGATAATCTCAACGAGACAGCCCAGCCTGACATGGTCATTCTATGGAAGGAAGAGGAGGCGATCGCTCATGCAAACAGAGCGGAGGATCCTGCAGCTATGGACATCTATGAGGTCCGGTTGGAAAGGGGCAAGTGTCTACTTTTATTGATTGTCTGGCAGGTCTGATCACATGGTCGTGCAGCTCCAACAAGAAAACAGCAGGAGTTGCGCCTGTTGCAGGCTCAAAATCGCACTGACCATCCGGTCATCAACCCCCCCGGTCGACGAGGAGCTGCCACTTGGCTCGCAACCGGTCTCACTATAGAGGAATCCCAGATATCTCTCTCCAGGGATGTGAAAAGGTTACGAACACACCCAACAGATACGCAATTGTTGAAAGTGGCACGATGCCGGGATAAGCTTCACGCTCAGATTACGAGGTTTCTGGAGATGGCACCTACTTATCTTGGAGGTGATGTCGATGTCAATGACCCGGATTTTCCGGTAATTGTTCGCAATTCACTCGAGGATAATTATGAAGATTACTCTGATTTCGACGAAGATCAAAATCCCGGTCCGGACGTTCACGATGCTTCCATATTTCAACCGGAGCTAACTGTCATACCACTGCCATCCAACATTGGTGAGGTGAGGTGCAGGGAGTTAGGTCTCACCAATCTCATGAAAGAAGAAATTGCCCTACGAGAAGGCCAGGCCAATGACGCACTCCACGCCATTAGAGTGCATTTAGGCGATAAAGCTGTTATATTCCGCAATACTGTCCGGTCAGCCAAGTCACAGGCTTCATCCACAAGGGCATGGACTCAAGTTCGCTCAGTGGAAACAGCAGTCAATCTCAATGCTAGTATATATTCAAAATGCCGGTCGCAGCTGGCGAAGCTCCCTGACCACGACCTCCTGACGAAATATCTTCCTTTGAAGAAAGAAGACTTGAAAGCCAGCTCTGTGGTGGCTGATCCAAATGCACGTGGTCAGAGGGATATCACTCTTTCATGGTTTTGGTCCTTGGATGTTCAAGGAGACACGTCCGGAAATGACTGGATGACAGAATGTGAGTGTCCGGTGCTTCTGGTTACTCCCGGTCGTCCGGTCTCATGTGCTCTCATCATAGTTTACCGGGTAAATTGGCTCCGGACAAAAGCACTGCGCGACCGCTGGAATGAGGAGGTTATGCTTGTCAAACATGAAATGCAGTGGTCGATTAATTTCTTTAAACATAGAGCCAAGCAATGGCTCGGTCACATGCGCGACGCAACATCTGCAGGGCTCACCGGACATACATGTTATGCTGCCCGACAATCTCACATATATGACCAACTGGCGGCACATGCAGAGGATTCTTTTCGCAAAATGATTGTTCAGTTACAAGTACCGGTACCGGTTGAGGTGGTTGTTGGTACCGGCTAGTTACATAATCGAGGTTACCGGTTGATAATACCTATTATGTAATATACACCTCACATTTCTCTCCATGAACAATACTGCAACTCTCATCCCCCCTGAGCAACTAATCATTGCTGCAAAGGGCCATCACATCACAGCTGCAGGATATCTCTCGTGCACTATTCTATGCCAATTCCCGGATGCTGGCCATGCGCCTGTATGTTGACAAGAGTTTTGCCACCGCCATGCCTGGCTATGCAGAGGCTTTCTACACCCTGATGAAATGGGAGATGGATGTGGGTGGCCGGTCATGCTGATACTCCCATGCCCTCATCTTTTTCTCTGTCATATAGACCTTTGTAACACCTTTCATCAACATATGTTTTATCACCCGGTTGTCAGCTACTATTCCTCAACTTCTCAGGGATGTGCTCTCAACCATGACTGCACACGCTTTGGTGGACCGGCAACCGGATGTCAATGCCATTTTGCAGGATATCCGGTCATTGCGCCTGTCTGCCAATTCAAACACATCAGATGACTATGATATTGCTCATATGCCGGACTACTTCAATGACTGGTGGAAGGAATCACTTGGTTGTTGCAGGGTTTCGGATATGTTGCCCAAGTCATCTGTCCAAGATGTTATGGATTTGGTTGCATGGCACTTTTCACACCTGGTCAGTCAGTCCATATGATCTTCTCAACACCAGATACTAACACCATGCATGACAGCCTGATCATGTCAGGACCGGCCTTCTCCCATATATTGCGCAGGGTCCGGATAATCTGCCGGAGATGATTGGTTTGTGCCACCGGACACAAACTGGGAGAGAGTTGCTGGACATGTTGCAGATAAGGATGATGAATCTTAGGCATTCCAGTGACCGGTTGACCGGATTGGTTGGGCCCATTGAAGAAATCACCAGAGCTGTATCATCCTCACAGGCACTCATTGACAGGTTAAATACAGATGACAGTGCCTCCATGTAGTTACAGTTAAAGTACACCCTACTGTCTGCTGGTATCCGGCCAATCTATTATACAGATCGGCATGTAAATAAAGTGTGTTCATGCAATCAGAGGTCGTGTGAAAGTGGAGCTATTTTCTCCAATTGATATATCAGTGGTGCTTTCCTGTCACTTGATTGAACCGGCAAGCCATGGTTACAATTCCAATTGACTGGGCCTTGTACCAGACATACCTTGCCGGTGAATTGGTGCATGAGATTGTCATGGCTACAATTCTTCACCGACCGGTAAGGGATATGAACCTTGGACTCTTGGATATCGACACTTGCATTGCTTTGGAGCAGCTCGCCAAAGTGATGGCTACTGCTTACTCTAACGCCGGTAGGTAATCCAGCTCATTTATCTGTTCTGGTCAACTGACCTGCAGACACAGTTCGTCTTAAAATTGACATGGTTAGATACAATGACGCCCTGGACAAAGATGAATCCGGACGAAGTGAGACACGAGAGGAGAATCTTTTCAACAGATTCCCCCCTGACGAGGAGCGTTTCTTGACAACCCCATCCGTTGTCATTGATTCCGGTGGTAGAATCATTGTCTGGTATTTGCCTGGAGCACTGACCGCTATGATAATGGTCTGTTTTTCCCATATCCATGTAATTTTGTCTTACCCGGATGTATGACAGAAAGATATTCATGGTGCCACACATTCCATGAGTGGTTTGTTGAAGCATAGCATCACAACAAGCAAGATCACTCAATGGAGGACCAACCGGTCAAACTTCCATACAAGTCCAGATGGGATGGTCACCCCCGGTTGTATCAATATATCCCCTGCATGGTTTCAGCAAGGAAGAGAGGTGCGTCCGGTTGTCTTGCATTGAAATCTCTGGTATGAAGTATCGTAGAAACACGGCTTTCCGAATATTGACCCGGAAGATGGCTTCTCGCCGGAGGTATCAGCGGCACTGAAAGGTGATGCCGGTCGCAACATCACGATGTCCCTTCAAAGGTCCGGTATCATCGTCTCTGCTGCACTTCGGGTCATGCACCCTGATCTTTATTGGGCCGGAATGGAAACTCAAGTCAGGCTTGGTAAATGGGCTGCCAGATATGAATTAGACGAGATGCACTATCATCTTCAACGCTGGACATCTGTCTTTAATGTGGTATCTATCATATGCAATCGCCGGTCGCCCCCTCATAGAGATCCCAAATGTCGACCGGCAGCATTTGATATCATGACGACTGCCGGTAGGTATCACCCGGTTGTCATGGACTTTATGAATCTCGGGATCAAGTTTCTATACAACTCTGGCTCAATGCTGGCTTCATCATGTCGACTGGTGAGACATTACATGAATGTGGAAGAGGGCAACCGGATTGTTACTGCGTGGTACATGCGAGACAGCATCCACAATTTTGTTGGGACTCCGAGCACAGAGTATGCAAAATATGACCGTGTAAATATGTAGGAACTGTATTCATTCAAATATATATCTGGTATACTCGGTTACCGTATTGAGATGGTTTCCGCATGTGCTGGGTGGATAATTGAGCCGAACCGGATATGTATCATGGAACTGTATGGGTATAGACCCAGATGTGTATACCGGACGGACCGGATGGGCATTGCCGGTAAGAATACATTGCACCGGATAAGGTATCGTGGTCTCCGGTTAGTGCACTCTGTATGTACCGGATGTGTTTACCTGCCTCATATCTCACCCCATCCCTCGGCCCACTCGTCTCCGGTTAGCATAGTCTGTATGCTCCACACGCCCTTACCCACCTCATATCCCACCCCATCCCTCGGCCCATTCGTCTCCGGTTGACATACCATGCATGTACCGGCTATATTTACCTGCCTCGTATTTCACCTCATCCCTCGGCCCACTCGTCTACGGTTAGTAAACTATGCATGTACCGGCTATATTTACCTGCCTCGTATTTCACCTCATCCCTCGGCCCACTCGTCTACGGTTAGTAAACTATGCATGTACCGGATACCCTTACCCACCTCGTATCCCACCCCATCCCTTGGCCCACTCGTCTCCGGTTAGTACACTGCATGTACCAGATGTATTTACCTGCCTCGTATCTCACCTCATCCCTCGGCCCACTCGTCTCCGGTTAGCATAGTCTATACTATGTGCACACCCTTACCCACCTCATATCCCACCCCATCCCTCGGCCCATTCGTCTCCGGTAGGTACACTATGCATGTACCGGATACCCTTACCCACCTCGTATCCCACCCCATCCCTCAGGCCCACTCGTCTCCGGTTAGTACACTGCATGTACCAGATGTATTTACCTGCCTCGTATCTCACCTCATCCCTCGGCCCACTCGTCTCCGGTTAGCATAGTCTATACTATGTGCACACCCTTACCCACCTCATATCCCACCCCATCCCTCGGCCCATTCGTCTCCGGTAGGTACACTATGCATGTACCGGATACCCTTACCCACCTCGTATCCCACCCCATCCCTCGGCCCACTCGTCTCCATCGCACACTGAATTCATGTATATGCATAGATATCCTATATAGTACATTCCTATACTACCGTCTACATAATATACCACCAGGCCCATCCGTTTGAAACAGGTACACACCACCCACCGGCCCACCCGTCTAGCATGTATATACATAGATATCCTATATAGTACATTCCTATACTACTGTCTACACTATATACCACCGGCCCATCCGTTTGGAACAGGTACACACCACCCACCGGCCCACCCGTCTAGCATGTATATACATAGATATCCTATATAGTACATTCCTATACTACTGTCTACACTATATACCACCGGCCCATCCGCTTGGAACAGGTACACACCACCCACCGGCCCACTCGTCTATGATGGTACACTTATTGCCATGGGCCCACGTGGGCTGGCCCGCCTCTATAGGTACATTGTCACCCTCAGCTGTCCGTCTAATACGGGTATAAGTTACTGTACTATGTGCCTTTTTAGAGGTACGACGGTCCGTTAAGAGTCGATGTTCATACTCTTCGGTGATAACGGTGATGAGTTCATTCGCTGTGAGTGCTTTCTGCGTGATCTTCGCTGCGGCGTTAATCGAGGACAGGAGTGGCCTGTATGACTCAGGTAGCGAGCCTAAGAGGATAGCGTGGAAGTCGCGATCCTCAATTGACGAGCCCATGCCAGCAAGGGTCTCTCGGAGCCTAAGTAGCTCTGCAAAGTGTGCCTTGACGTCGCCATTCTCGTCGCACCTTAAATCTTGTAGGCGCCGTCGTAGGTCTATCTGCACTAACTCTGTTTTTCCTTCGTGAATCTGACAGATTTCGTTCCATATGCTGGACGCTCGGTCGAGCTTTTGGACGCGCAGCAACAGCCTATCCGTGATGGTGCTGAAGATTTGCTGCTTCACGAGGGAGTCTTTCTGGTAAAACTCGTCTAACTTCTTGTCGAGCTCTTCAACCTCGGTCTGCGAAGGTGTCGTGCCGTCGGGCTTTACAACAGCCTTCATTTTCTCGTCAATCGCGTATGGAATCGGTTTGACTGCTCGACCATCGGTATAACGCATCAAACCTCTCGCGCCTAACGCCGTTAACGTTCTCTCCTTATAGGTAATCCAGTTTGACCCGTCTTCGGCCAATTTGGGGACGTTAAATAATGCGGAGTTGGTGCTGGGGAGCGAAGTATCCATGGTAGAGGCAGGGCTCATAACCTTTCGCGATGAGAGGGGCAGAGCAGACGGAGAAAGGAGCTGGAAAAGACAATATATATCTCAGACTCTATGAAAGATCTGAGATGTTCGTACGACTCGACTCGTTCTTTATAGTAAGGTTAGCATAGATAAGAAAATCGGCGTATCATAGGAATAGACTTTGGTATATTTGACGTGCCTCTGCCGACGTCAACACGTCGTCCTGTCGTACTCGTTGGTTGCGCTCGCATAGTCTTACTTTCATCTTTTCGGTCCGTCCTCCGACTCTGCCATTCCGCCATAGTCCAACAGAAGTTTACGACAAGTCTCGAATCACGCTAGATATCGATAGTGTCTCCGCTTTGTTCCTTCTTCTTGCTATACTCGCGCTGGATTGACACTTGTATGTGTTATATATAAGGCTTCACTGACGTTGAACCATCCTGGTATGTTTAAGATGTAGACTAGTACATGTATGCAATCCGTGACTTTCAGTTTTATTATACCAACCCTTCAAGAGCGCTTTACGCTGCATCGAATCATATCGCTTATAGAAATGCTCTAGAGTTAAGACGTACCGTGCACGCCTTTCGCACAGCCAAGCGGCAATCAAAAACCACGACACGAAATATTTCAATTCGCAAGCCGGACCAATATTATACAGTTTTGGTGATGCTAACAATACATGAAGTACGACGTAGCCCAACGACGAGGTCACAAATCCCATACGTCTAGAAAATAAGACGTCAGATACAAGTCAACAACATCAAGATGCGTTTCCTCAGGAAAAAACCCTTGTAAAAAATCCAGACATATGCTTGTATGTTACAGAGCATCTTGGGGAAAATGGGGGATCATGGCAGAATATATCCTCACCAGCATTATATTGTTATTCATCCGTCACAGGAAATTTGTAAGAGAAAGGGACAGTAAGTAAGTGGTGCAGATAAACATGGGAGAATGAAGATAAGATGCATGTTACGAGTGATGGCTCATTGGAGACCGTCGCCGACTCGAGGATGGAAAGTATCGTCATTTAAGGAGGTTCACAAAAAGTAGATGGAACGTAGCGAGTCTGATCAAATGTGGGGAATATAGAATCCGCGAACTGGATGTCTGTAATAGCTGTATGTCCCATGGACGTGAGGCCAATTGCGATGGAAGCCTGCAATCCCTTGCTGTCAATGGATTATTGAAAATGCGTTTGCAATCTGCAGCATGATCGAGTATGGAGACGCAGAATAAAGGCATCCTTCCGTAAGACCCTGTTCGAAACATGAGGATAAATTAACAGTGGTGCTCGCTGTCGTTTGTCTATGACATGACCGGTTTGGAGTGAGTGAAATGGCCGCGAAAAGAGAGACTTACGAGTATGGTTAACAAGCGCGGCATTGTTCAGTGTAACACGAGGAATGCATAGGTTTAGCAGACAACTCACGACAAATACTTTTCGGCGCTTGCGCGCTGCCAGGTTTAGTATAAAGTCCGACGATTATCTAAGGGAGCCGTTTCACTTCGACACCCGTTCGTTTGAAAACGAAACGAACGGAAACGAACGAAACGGACACAAACGGGAATGGGCCCTGAATTACTGACCTTGACATTTGCAACTCGTCCATCACCCCCTCCCCCCGTACCGAATCCAGCTTCTGATCATAACAACGCACAGATGCGGGAGAGTGAGAGGGATGCAGAGGCGGGAGAAGAGGTTCGGTGGACGTTGGGTAAAGCCGTATAAAGAGTACAATGAGTGGAGGAGAACGATGCAGGGGAAAAGGCTTAAAGAGGCACGTTTGTGTAGGTTATGGAAGTGGTCGTGTATGTAAAGCCATGGTAAGAGTATGAGGAAGAACGTGAAGAGAAGTAGAGCTGATCACGGTGAAATTGACGGTCCTTACCCAAGCGAGCACCACCACCGTACCACGTGAACCGCCACGGTCGAAAGGACGCGACCCCGTTTCGAACCGCAGTCATTACAACAAGTGAGAGCACAGCATCCACTCAGATGCAGTTCGCCGTTCGGATGTAAGAACGTAAAGGCTACATCCTGGAGAGCAATCCGTGATCACATCAATGCCAGCTGAACTGACAGTACAAAATCAATGCATAAGTCAATCTGATTCGATAACTTAGCTTTGCGAGACCGTGGCTGGTACAAAAACGGATCATATTCAAGGGAGCAGGCCTTCTGTACAAAGTTTACTAGATCTTGCTTGGCACGGTCCACAAAAAGAAATTCTAAGGAAAGGGTGGGACGGTACGTTTTCGACAAAAAAATGATCGCGGGAATATTGGTTTTTGTTCCACCATTTCCCAAGGCTCGTTCCAAGGCGTACAATACTACAAAGTACAATTCTCAATATTCAAAATGCCCATATGTCCTTCCTTTATAATGTGTTGCAACTCCTTGTTCCTAAGTCAGTATGGGAAGTGCATTTGTCCTCTGTACTATTCTATTTCACGCCATGGCTTCACTCTATTCCACTGAGGTGCACTTTCAAGACTTAGGAACTTGCTGTATGACTGAACCGTGCTGTGCTTTCAAGTTATATGTGACTGCTGGCCCAAGAAGACTTGCCGAAGATCAACCTCTCCCCGAGGCCCTTCGTCCCACGTCCTTCTTAATGAGGGTACTCTGTTTATTAGCCCTGGGACGCCCAAATCTTTATGATCATTGGAAGTCGCTGCAATCAGAGGAAGCGTTCGAAACTGTAAGGAACAAGTCATGCTCTATCCTGGCCAGCACTTTCACCACAGTAAGTTATTCATTTCCGCGCGAGCTTGTGTCGGCACTGACATACTTACCTCCAAAAGGCAAGCGTCCTCCTCGCTACAAATGGTGTTTTCGTCAGTACTGGCTCTCCTGTGCCATTCTTCAACTATACATCGCCCGCTTCCTATTGTCTGCTCGTTATGTCCCTCATGCTCGCCATGATTGCGATATTGACATCCGGTTCGAGCATGATACGTTGGCTCCATACCGACCGGTATTGGACTCAAGAAGTAAGGTTCGTTCTTGTTCTACCACTTGCACCCGTTGACCTAGTATCAGCAACTCAAGCCGGGTGGCTACTTTATCCTGTCCTACCTGTTGTTGATAGTCACGTTCTTCGTTGCCTGGTCCTTGAATTGTTTCATCTTCGGTGAGTCGTTCCATAATTTGATACATTCTGGGCCCTCATGAATTTCACCCAGCAATGTTGATAGCAGGCTTTTCCTCCCAAAGCACAATCTGCCGCGCCGTCACTGTGCTCTGGCTGGTCGCGTATGTCGCTAACGTTGTGGCGATATCGATGGAATTTATGTGGAAGTGTGCGACAAGCGTCAACACACGTTAGATATCGCCAGTAGTTTCCACTTTGTTCGTTCTTCTTGTTGTACTCGCGCTGAATTAGCGATCGTATATGTTATATATAAGGCTTCGCTGACCTGGAACACCCTGGTATGTTTAAAATGTAGACGAGCATATGTATGCAATCTATGGCTTTCAGTTGTATACCAACCTTTAAAGAGCGATTGACGTCGCATCGAATCGTGGGAGCTTATGGAAAAGCTGTGGAGTCGAGATGTACACGCCTTTCGCAAAAGCAAGCGGTAATCAGAAACCACGATCAATTTGCAAGCTGGTCCAATATTATACAATTCGGGTGAAGTAACGATACAGAAAGTACTACGTGGCCCAACAACAAAGTCACAAAGCGCATACATCTAGAAAATAAGACGTCAGATACGAGTCAACAAAAATGAGATGTGTTCCCTCAGGAAGAATATTTCATCCATCATGAAAATCGGATGTATTACGCTTGTATGTTATAGAGCATCTTGGGGGAAATGGGGGATCATGGTAGAATGCTCACCAATACTACATTGTTATACATGCGCCACAGGAAAACTGTAGAAAGAGAAAGGAAAGGTAAGTAGATGATACAGATGAACGTGGAAAATGAAGATGAGAATCAGTTGATGATGCGTGTTACGGGTGATGGCTCATTGGAGACTGTCGCCGACTCGAGGATTGGAAAGTATCATCAATGTCATTTGAAAAAAGGTTGATTTGAGGTTAAAAAGAAGAAGATGGAATGTAACGAACCTGATCAAATGCGGAGAATATATAATCCGCGAACTAGATCAGATCCTGTGCAATAGCTGTAGATGCGAGGCCAATTGCGACAGAAGCCTGCAACCACTGTGCTTGCTTGGTCAATAACTCACCGGGGTATTGAAAACCTGTAGTACAATCAGTTATGAAGACGATGTAGTGTAGAATAAAAGCATCCTTCTGCAAGGCCCTGCCATTTGAAACGTAAGGATAAATTGACAGTGGTGCCCACTGTCGTTTGCCAGATGGGACCCACAAAAGGCTACGTAGCACGTCTAGGGTCACATCAACTATTTTCAGCCGGAGAGCAATTACAATTGGTGATTGCCTCATTCAGAGAGATCACAATTATAACGCCAGTTGACAATATCGAGCTGACAATAGTACGTCAGTGGATCAACGCAAAGTCTATCTGAATCGATGACTTAGCTTTGTGAGACACCCGTGTGCACGTAGCCGATACAAAGACGGATCGTGTTCATGGGTGGAGGTTTGGATTTTTTTTGGACAGGCATTAAAGTCAGTAGCAGACCGGAGGCCAAGGATGACTCTGGGAAAGAGGAAAAATGCTCTTACGCGCCGTCCGCGATCAGCGGGATGTGCGGGGCCTTGTTAATCACCTGGTGCCTCATTCCCTGCGGGATCTGGGTGTTTTGATAAGAACCCTAATGGACTAGATAAGACACGAGCGAACTCACCGAGTGGAACAAACACTAAGATTGTGTAGTACCTAGAACACGAGCGAACTAGGATGCATAAGTAGTACAAGCGATGCTGGAGACAACATACCTTAGCAAGTGGAGCAAACGCTGAGGTAAAACAAACAACCGCGCAGCTGCTAATATGATACAGAGCGGTTATGTGGCTGAATGTCCTTCGAACCGTACAGTACCAAGAAGTAAGTAATAAAAGGGGTAGTGACAACGCTAAATGCATCGTGTGATAACGCTCAGTGCACCCAACAAGTCTAGACCTAGTGAGGAAAAGCCTATATTGCTTAGTCAGCACAGCTCCTGAAAACCAACAAACGCATCAAATTAAGACCAGCCGTAACGCGTTACCTACGGCACTGACCCAACCATTATTCGCAAGACTCCGAGTCAATATCATAGGGGCTGTTCTAGCCGCTATCTGCTGAATCTAGCTCTTAATTCTGAACCAGGGCTGCGGACCTTGGCCTCAAGAATTCTCATAAGAATGACTCGTGCATATGAATTTTATGGATTAAATAATGATAACAACCTTTCACAGCCGTGTTTATTACTGGCGCGCCGCTGCCCACATTCAAGGCCTGTCCAGTTGTCGAGCACGGATTACATTTCTTCTATGGCTCGAATCTTTAAGACTGCGCGGTGGAGCAGAAAGTTCACCATCACCTTTTTTGACAGGTTGTATATTTGTTTATGAAGAAGCGCTGAAGCACGCAGCGTTTCAAAGTTTTAATTTGATTGATTAGGCTTGGTCGACATTGCACTCCAGCTGTGTGCGTCCGCTGCGGCAGGTCAAGTCACTGGTCGACATCTCAATTCTGATATTTCCTATAATCTGTCTCCGACCAGCCAGACTCGGAAGGTCGGTGCAATGTTTGTAAGACCGATGCCACAGCTGAGCGCCACGAGCACTCAGGTCTGATAATTGTACTTAGACGATTGTTGCCAGTCATGCGTATGCTGTCACACCCAACTTGGCTACCGTAAATCGCACAACCGGAATTCTGCTGATACTCGAACATCACCACAGAACAGTCAGAATTGACCTGGGTGTGATAGAGCGCGAGATTTCCCATATGTCTGTCAAGCAATTTCAGGAAAAAATACCTATAATATGACGAGCGCGAAACACTGAAAGGTTTTCTCAGAAAAACTGAAGTGGTCAAACTCCGCTACGTCGAACCAATGACCTTTGTTCTAATTTTGTCCGTGATGGTGATACGTGATGGTCGTCGAATTTGCAAACCTGCGGATTCGAAACTTTGAATGGAACCATTTTAAGTTTGCTGTGTGGCCGGGTCACAGTGTTCTCTTTATAATGTGTTGCATTTCCGTATTCCTAAGTCAGTACGGGAAGTGCATTTATCCTTCTGTACTATTCTATTTCACCCCATGGCTTCATTCCGTTCGACTGAGGTGCGCTTTGAAAACTTAGGAATCTTGCTGTACTATGACTGAACTACGCTCGTCGCCGGCCTTTCAAGTTTGCTGACACAAGGGCACTTGCCGGGGAACAACCCCTCCCCGAAGCCCTTCGTCGCACGTCTTTTTTAGTGAGGGTGCTCTGTTTTGTAGCGCTGGGACGCCCAGATTTTTATGATCATTGGAAGTCACTGCAATCAGAGGAAGCATTCGAAACCGTCAGGAGCCGGTTATGCTCTATCCTATCCAGCATTATCACCACAGTTAGCCATCCAACTCCACGCGCGCTGATGTCGGCGCTAATATACTTCAAAACAGGCAAGCATCCTCCTCGCTATGAGCGGCGTATTTGTCACTACGGGCTCTCCTGTGCCATACTTTGACTACACATCATCCGCTCCCCATTGTCTGCTCTTTACAACACTCATGTTTGCCATGATTGCGATGTTGACATCCGGCTCAAGTATGATACGCTGGCTCTACACTGACCGCCATTGGGCTCAAGAAGTAAATTGTATTCTCGCTCTACCACTACACACGCTGACCTAGTACTATCAGCAACTCAAGCCGGGTGGCTACTTTGTCTTGTCGTACCTGTTGTCGATAGTCACGCCAATGTTCTTCGTCGCCTGGTCCCTGAATTGTTTTTTCGTCGGTGAGTTGTTCCGTAGGTTGATACACTCTCTGGGCCCTCATGAATTTCACCTTCAGCGATGTTGATGGTAGGCTTTTTCTCCCAAAGCATGGTCTGCCGCGCCGTCACTGTGCTCTGGCTGGTCGCGTACCTCGCTACCATTGTGACGATATTGATGGAATTTGTGTGGAAGTATGCAACAAGCCTCGAATCACCTCAGATATCGACAGTTATTTCTGCAGTTTGATCCTTCTTATTGTACTCGCGCTGGATTGCA
Organism: Suillus lakei; assembly: GCA_016628065.1. Taxonomy (NCBI): domain Eukaryota; kingdom Fungi; phylum Basidiomycota; class Agaricomycetes; order Boletales; family Suillaceae; genus Suillus; species Suillus lakei. The sequence goes on along the minus strand of JABBWA010000256.1, from coordinate 48,992 downwards.
TATATATCATATATAAGGCTCCGCTGACCTAATATACCCTGGTATGTCTAGACGAGTACATTTATGCAATCTGTGGCTTTCGGTTATATTATATTAACCTTTAAAGAGTGATTGACATCGTATCGAATCGTGAAAGCTCATGGAAAAGCTCCGGAGTCGAGGTGTACACACACCTGTCGGAAAAGCAAGCGGCAATCAGGGACACAATATTTCAATTCGCTGCATGAAGCAAGGCGGACCAATATCATACAGTTTTGGTGATATGACAATACAGAAAGCACTATGTAGCCCAACGGCAGCAAGAACAATCTATTCATCACAAAAAATCGGACATATGCTTGTATGCTATACAGCGTCTTGGGGAATATGGGGAATCATGGCAGAATACTCCCCAGAACTAACATCCATCACAGAACAGCCTGTAAGAAGAGGAAAGGAAAATGTCACCGACTCGAGGATGGAAAATATCGTCATCTGAAAAGGAGGTGACATCAAATGCCGGGAATATACAATCCGAGAACTGCATCTCTGCAATAGCTATGTCTCATAGATGCGAGGCCAATTGCGACGGAAGCCTACAATCACTTGCTTTGTCAGGACGGTGTTGAAAATGTGTTCGTAACTGCAACACGATCGGTTATGAAAACGACGTGGTGTAGAATATAAGTATCCTTCTGCAAGACCTTGTTCGAAACATGGGGATAAATCAACAGTGGTGCTCACGGTCGTTTGCGAGTGACGGGTCCGGCTCTGGGTTAGTGAAATATGCACATCCGTCGAAACCAGTTCACGGGTGCAGGAACGCCCACTACGACTGTTACAATCGCTACTGGCCAGTACGTAGATCTGGCAAATCATAGCACGAAAGGCTACGCAGCATGTCTGGGTCATATCAGCTATTTCCAGCTGGAGAGCGATCACAATACGAGCTGTTGTCGCATTCGCCTTAACACCCTAGCTATTGCTGAGGTTAATGTATTCAACTGGAGTTTAACCACAGTTTACAGAAAGTCTGAGATTCGTGGAGCCCGGGAACTCGAGTCCACTGGACGTTCGGGGGATCACGTGCGCCCAGATTGGTGATTAACGTTGTTAACATTGATTGACCGTGATGGGAATCCCGCTCGATGTGCCAAATGTCTTAGGCATACCGAGTAAACACATCGACGACACCATGGGTGTCCAAGATCGCCTCGTCGAGCTGACAAGTGTTTGCTGCCAGGAGGAGACTCTTCAGCCTCATGCGACAAGCGAGGGCATCATTGATGCATTGATTGCCTACTTGGTGTGGGAGGTCTGAATGACTGGCAGAGTCGACAATCCAGCAAGGTGGAAAAATACACCCGCAAGATGGAGCGAAGTACTGCCGCGCGTCCCTAGACAGGCCTAGAAAAAAACCATCTTACCTTATATAGCGCCTTAAGTCGTACCATTGTGCACCACTAACGCCGCCTACAAGGCTCGCAGCGCCATATCCATGAGGAGAATGGAACAAAATATTCGAAGGTGGCGGCAGAGATGAAGAAAGATGCTCTGAAGACGGCGAGACCAGATATCCGAAGGAGCCAGGAAGGGGTTGGGTAAAGAGGGAGGGTGCCAGGAAGCATGTTGGAAGGCTGGAAGTGTGCCAAAGAAGTCAGATTCGAGCTGGGTTTGATAGAGTATAATATTTTCCATCTGTCTCAGAGGCAAGAAACAGGAAAAAACAATTGTTGAATTTGAATAATATATTTGGCCATCTACGCTCATGTAAGCTCAGGTACCTGGATACATCGATGGCTCAAGTACGAACAGTACATAAACTACTTCAATCAAAATGAAGATCGCAAACTCTCCGGCAAAAGGTAGGAATAATTAGTTAGCGAGGAACGTGATAATGTAGGCTAGCATCGAGTGCACGGACACGTCGTTTGTACTCTCCCCAAATGTGACCCACGAGCCGAATACTTCGCACATGCCATACCTGCGCCAATCGTGACAACAGTCTAGGAACTATCGTCGTACGAGAAGGGCGTGAGGATGAGACACCCACATTGCCCGAGAATGAAGTGTTGTCCGAGATATCAGGTGGTGGGGGTAAAACACCCACAAGTGATCCAACATCAACCGCAATATTTGCGAGTGGGGGTAATGCACCCACGTAAAAACGCGTTCGATACTGTGGCCAGAGCCACGCGTCGTCAGAAAACAAGTGCTGTGCACACTGCAGCCCTCCCGAAAACCTTCCCTGTTGACCAGTATGCTATGACACGTGAGCAATAAGTTGTACTCCGATGCCTAAGATTAAGCTTTCAAACTCCGCTGCACTGGCCTGGCTGGCCAACTTGCCCATGTGTCAATCGAACCTTGTGCTGCTGGCCTGGCCTGCCAACTTCGTCGAACCTTATTTAAGTCAGCATGGGAAGTGCAAGTCCATCTGTATTCTTTTCAATACCATGATCTCATTCTATTCCACTGAGGTGCGCTTTGAAAACTTACTAATCTCGCTGTATGACTGAACTTAGCCTTTCAAGTTATATGTGAGTGCTGACCCAAGAGCACTTGCCGAAGAACAACCCCTCCCCTGAAGCCCTTCGTCGCACGTCTCTCGTAACGAGGGTGCTCTGTTTTGTGGCGCTGGGACGCCCAGGTCTTGATGATCATTGGAAGTTGCTTCAATCAGAGGAGGTATTTGAAACTGTCAGGAGCAGGTTATGCTCTATCCTGTCCAGCACCATCACCACAGTAAGCCATCTAACTCTGCGCAAGCTAAACTTCCGCTGACATACTTCCAAAAAGGCAAGCGTCCTGCTCGCTATAAGTGGTGTTTTCGTCACTACAGGCTCTCCTGTGCCATACTTTGACTATACACCACTCGCTCCCTATTGTCTGCTCTTTATATCCCTCATGCTTGCCATGATCGCGATGTTGACATCCTGCTCGAACATGATACGCTGGCTACACACCGATCGGCACTGTACCCAAGAAGTAAGGATTATTCTCGTTATACCAATTATACCGGCTGACCTAAATATGATCAGCAACTCAAGCCAGGAGGCTACTTCGTCCTGTCCTACCTATTGTCAATAGTCATGCCCATATTCTTCGTAGCTGGATCCCTGCATTGTTTTATCTTCGGTGAGTTGTTCCGTAATTTGATACACTCTGGTCCCCTCATGAATTTCACCCAGCGATGTTGATAACAGGCTTTTCCTCCCAAAGCACAATCTGCCGCACCGTCACTGCGCTCTGTGTGGTCGCGTACATCGCTAACGTAGTGATAATATCCATGGAATTTATGTGGAAGTATGCGACAAGTGTCAAATCACTCTAAATCTCGCCAGTGGTTTCCACTTTGTTCCTTTTTCTTATGTTACCCGCAGTTCGTCTATGTTATGTGGCTCACATAGGTGTGCTCAAAATGTAGACGAGTATATGTATGCAGTCCGTTATACCTACCTTTGAAGAGTGCTTTACGTCGCATCGAATCATATCATTTTGGAAAAGCTCTAGAGTCAAGATATACACACGCCTTTCGCAAAAGCAAGCAGCAATCAGAAACCCTGACACAATATTTCATTTCGCTGCCTGAAGCAAGCCATACAGTTTTGGTGAAATAACACTAGACGCATGGATCATGTCTGGCCCGGATTAAGTATGTGCAAGGCTCCGAGGTTATGGGATCTGCTCAAGCTTTATCTAGTCTCCAAGCTATTATTATCTCAGCCGACAACCGTCACATCGTTCGACTGCGCGCTCGCATCAATCTTACTCACTTCTGTGGAAATATGGTTGGCACGCACGGCATTGTTGAGTGTGACACGCGCTTTGTCTATATGCTGTTCCTTCCGCGCTTCTAGATTGTGACATGTTATCGGTGTGGCTCTAGCTGGTATAGGCTTGCCAAAGTGTCATACATATCATACTGGTTTGGGGCCAGCGGGAGTAAGGAACGGTCACTGACTTCCTTTTATAGTCTGATGACTAGTTGGCAGTTACAATTGCTGCAAAGGTTTCAGAACACCGTGACGAAGCTGAACGGGACGGTACTACCGAGAGGTACCGACAGTCGACTCTACCGAGCAGCTCATTCTGCGTTTGAGTCTGCGACCCGATAAGGGTTTGAACGTTCCAGCATGATGCCACATCGATTAAGTCTGGCTCCATTTCGATGATAATGGACGCAGTTCTTTATTTAAATATCTTCTGCGCAAACATGCGCACGGCACCTGTGGGCTGTGACGGTCTACCACGGTGGCCCTCCTCGTCATTGTTGCACCTAGAAATCTCTCCAGACACTTGCTTTATCTGTTCTTTGGAACTAAATCAATGGACGAAGATAGGACTCCTCGGAAGAAGCGCTGGGGGTGGAAACAAAGTCGGCCAGAGCCTCATTTGGCAGAGGGAAGGGACAAGAGGGCAGCCACTGGCCAGTCAGAGTAATGTATGGATTATCCCCTTACAGCTACTAGTTATTTCTGATCATGTCATTCCAGCCGTTTTCTCTTCCACTTTCGCGTGCTGAATCTCGCAGACGACCCTTGGGGGTAGTTCGCAAGCTCTTTGGCAAGGTGACTAACCGCTTCGCTCCAAGCACTCGACAGTCTCACAGCCCTGAACCCACGGTTGCAAGTCCCAGCAAACAGGAACCCCCACGCCCTCAAATAAGCCAGGCATGTGCAGCTCTTAGCATGCTCTGTGCGCGATGATTGCTACTAACTGCCCCAGGATCCTTTACGACTCGTCGCTCCCACTACTGAACCAAATCCTGTTCAGTCTTCCAATTCGGGCATTGTAGTTCGGAACGTTTTACCTTTCTTCTTCTGTGCTAAGTTCTGTTATCATAGGCCGAACAACCTGACCCGAAGTTTGTGAAAGAAAGAATCGCCGATGCCACCAAAGGTGTGGCAGGCATGAGAAATGTCTCTGTAATGGTCCAAAACACTACTTCGGTGACCAATGACCTACAGTCCGTTGCCGATATGATCGACACGGTTTCCGCGAGTCTTGTGCCCTTGAAGGTGTTCAACTCCGTCACTGATGGGCTTGCAGACGTACGGGCTGTCTATCTCTATCCTGTCCTTGGCTGATCTTCGTGCGTAGCTCCATCCCTATGCGAAGGTGGTATTGAGTATCCTCACTTACACATCCAAGGTGCGCTTGCTTTCGTATTCTCACACTTTGCAAGTTCAGAAGAATGACTTGGCGACAGATGATTCTCGATCAAGCAAACCGGGATGCTGCTGTTTCCAGTCTGCTCTTGAAGATCTCGGACGTCTATGCTTTACTGACGGAACTGGAGGGACTGGCTAGGATTGTATCGATGCTGGAGATATATGGAAAGATTGCGCGACAGACGTTCGAGTGTGCCTATTTCGTCGTTCATTACTCGGAGAAGAAGAGTTTCTGTGAGTCGTTTCCGCCACATCGTCGCCCAAGACTCAGTGAGATCTTTGTACAGTGCAAAGACTTGGTAAGCACATCTTCAATGAAACAGAGGCTGCGATACAATGCTACAATGAGATTCTCAACAATCTCATGCAGCAGTTCCGAGACCGAATGGCTCTTACCACCACCGAAACTGTCCACCGTATTGGTAAGGCCTACTTTAAGTTCTCTCTGAGCCTTCTCTGGAATTCAATGCCGATAATCCAGCTGAGGACCTGGACGTTAGCGGCATGGAATATGTGCCTGGTGCTAGGCGGGATACTTCCAAGAATTGTCTCCCAGGCACTCGGGAAGATATTCTGTCCGATATTAATTGCTGGGTCCGTAGCACGGGAGAAGACGTGCCGCGCGTCTTGTGGTTGTCTAAGACTGCAGGGAAAGGCAAATCAGCCATCGCACATACGATCGCCAACTGGTCTCATGAGTGTGGGGGAATGCGAGCTTGGTTCTGCTTCGACCTCACAAGGGAAGCCGAACGCCGCCATGAAAATATATTCACCACAATTGCACGCGACTTGGCCGATTGCGATATTATCATGCGGTTCATGATGATAACGAGCTCATGCACACCATAGACATATCAAGACAAGTGGCAGGAGTTAGTCCTAGGACCAATCGGCAAGGCCTCAAAAGCCATCACTGCACCCGTCCTGATAGTCATTGATGCATTGGATGAGAGTGGCGACCCCAAATCCAGGAAACAGATTCTCCGTCTGATTGCTGGCGAGCCGAACACTTCTTCCCAAAAACTATCTCAACTTCCAGCAAACTTCCGTATCGTCGTCACTTCTCGTCCACTTGAAGACATTGGAGATGTCTTGCATACCGTGCCATGTCTGCCATATCCCCATGGATGAAATCCCGGCCGAGTCCACGGATTTTGACATCGCTTCACGTCTCCACCATGCTGAACGGCCCGCGCAACGTATTTGACGATGGGCACTTCAAGACGCTTGCTCAAAAATCTGACGGCTTGTTTGAATGGGCTCGCCTTGCCTGTGAATATATTCAGGGGAAGAACACAGTGCGGCGAAATCTGATGAGCCGTTTCGAAGCCGTGGTTACTACAACATCTGCAAAATGCACACATCTGTTGGATGAAATGTATGTGCGTATCTTAGCAGACAGCATGCCCGAGAAGGAGCGCGAGGAAGCTATGCCCGTGTTTCGCTCTGCGATGGGGCAGATCCTCGCATCATCGGAACCGCTTTCCATAACTGCATTAACCGTGATGCAACAGTTTTTACACGCGTAGATGACCGTTACGATGTGGAAGAGGCCATTGGGCCCCTAGGCTCACTTATCACGGGTATCACGGATCCTCACACTCCCATACGTCCCCTCCACGCATCCTTCTACGACTTTCTCACAGACAAATCGCGGAGCCGTGACTTCTTTGTTGATATGTCATCAATAAAGGGCGACCTTGCCTTTGCCTCGCTTCGGGCCATGGACTCGGAGCGCGGACTTTGCTTCAACATTTGCTGCTTGGAAAATTCATACTTGCCTAATTCTGCTATCCCTGACTTAGAAAAATGAGTCAAAGCATCCATTTCGGCTGAGCTATCATACTCGTGTCGATTCTGGAGGACACATGTGGCAGCTACATCATTTGAGCTATCGCTCGCCAAGGGAGTTGAAGCTTTTTTCGATAGAGAGCGCCTCCTTTGGTGGTTGGAGGCGCTAACTCTGACGAAAGACCTTAGCAGACCCTCCCGTCTATCGCGGATTGGTTTACGGTGCGTGTCTTGGGTTCATTCTTCCCCGAATGATTTTTTACTAGCAGTGGGGTGGATATAGGGTCACGCTGAGTATACGCACATCAGTGGCGCTGCCAAGGACACCCAGCGCTTCGTTCGAACTTTTGCAACTACCATTTTACGCAGCACTCCTCATTTATACTTATCTGCTCTGCCATTCACTCCAACTCAGTCGAGAATATTTCGCAAGTTCGCCCCCAATGTTTCCTTGCACCCCCCGTATTGTTGCTGGTCATGTCGTGAATTGGCCTCCCATGGAAAAGATACTCCTCGGACATTCCTTGGTTTACACAGTTGTGATGTCACCAGACGGAAAATGTATCGTCTGTGGTTTAGGAGACGGAACGATCCAGCTGTGGGATACAGAGACCGGCGAACCGATATGTGCCCCTCTGGAAGGCCACACTCGTAGTGTTGCATCTGTCGCATTCTCTCTGGATGGACTTCGCATCGTGTCAGGTTCACGTGACAAGACAATCCGGGTGTGGGATGCAAAGACTGGCAAGGCATTGGGTGCTCCTCTCCGAGGGCACACTTACTACGTTAATTCTGTCGCAATTTCACCTGATGGAAGTCGCATAGTATCTGGTTCCAATGACCAGATGATCCGAGTGTGAGATGCGAAGGCTGGCAAAGCATTAGGTGCCCCTCTCTAAGGCCACACTGACCATGTCTGGTCTGTCACAATCTCACCGGATGGAAATCATATTGTGTCCGGTTCAGGTGACACAACAATCCGCGTGCGGAATATGTGGACTGGCGAGGCATTGGTAGTTCCTCTCAGAGGTCAGAGGTCACACCAACCAGGTTCGGTCTGTCGCAATCTCACCGGATGGGAAATATATTATATCTGGTTCAGATGACAGCACCATACGGGTGTGGGGTATGGGGACTGGCGAGGCAATGGGTGCCCCTCTCCAAGGTCACATGTGCTCTGTTCTGTCTGTCGCGATTTCGTCCGATGGCAATCGCATCGTGTCTGGTTCAGTTGACCAGACAATCCGAGTGTGGGATGTGAAGACCGGCGAAGCATTAGGATCCCCTCTCCAAGGTCACTCTGACACTGTGCTGTCTATTGCAATCTCACCGGATGTACATCGCATAGTGTCTGGTTCATCAGACAAAATGGTTCGGGTATGGGATGCCAACACCATTACGGGCAAGGCATTGGTTGATGCCCCCCAAAGCCACACTGCCTCCATTAACTTTGTTGCAATCTCGCCAGATGGACATTGCATTGTGTCTGGTTCAAATGATAAGACAGTTCAGGTGTGGGATATGAGGACTGGAAAGGCGTTAGGTACCCCTCTCCAAGGCTACACTGCCCCCATTAACTCTGTTGCAATCTCGCCTGACGGCACAATCCGGGGGTGGAATGTGGAGACTTACGAGGCATTTGGCACCCCTCTCCAAGGCCACACTGATGCTGTTCATTCTGTTGCAATCTCGTCCGATGGCAAGTGCATTGTGTCTGGTTCGGCGGATAAGACAATTGGGGTGTGGGATGTGGAGACGCGCGAGGCATTGGCGCAATTTCGCCGAATGCGAAACACATTGTGTCTGGTTTATCCGACCCCACAGTCTACGTATGAGATGTGCGGACCGGCGAGGCATTGGTTGTCCCCCTCGGAGGGCACACCAGTGAGGTTTGGTCTGTTGCAATCTCGCTCAAGTGGTAAATGCATTGTTTCTGGTTCCAACGATAAGACAATCCAAGTGTAGGATATTGAGACTTGCGAAACATTGGGTGCTCCTCTCCATGGGCACACCGACTGGGTTGAATCTGTTCGCAGTCTCTCCAGATGGAAATTACATTGTATCTGGTTCATGGAATAAGACCATCCGGGTGTGGGATATGGTGACTCGCGAGGCAGTGGGTGCTCCTCTCCGAGGGCACAATGGAGCCGTTCTGTCTCTTACAATCTCGTCCGATGGCGAACACATTGTGTTAGGGTCATTCGACAAGACCATCCGGGTATGGGATCTAGAATTTCTCAGCCAACTCTCCAAATCACCTGCAATATTTTTCTCATCCGACGCAACCCATGCCCTTCATGCCGCTTCCTCATTTCTCCAAAATTCTTCCACCCCAAGCCTCTGTCGCTGCTAACGAGGATGGATGGGTTGTAAGTCCCGACGGACGGCTTCTTATCTGGATCCCACTCAATTTCCACCCGGTGATGTATGCCCCAGGGCAACACGCTGGTGATACCCAATCATGCCTCACAATTCGATTTAGGCTGTCTTGCGCACGGCACGTCTTGGCAGATGTGTCGGGGACAGGAGGCTGCCCCATCTTCACGGTGATCTCCTGTACGTCGCGCCTTTTGGGGTATGCATATTTTATTATTAAAAGATAAAGGCCTACTATACAAGATTCATACCATACATATTTTGCCTCTGTTTCAATCTCTTTGCCTCGGCAGTCAGGTTTCGTTAATACAAGATTTTGGATGATGTTCCGAGTTGTACCGCTGCCAGCTCCGCACATACGACCCGAATTGCATCTTGTCTCTGATTCTTCCCGTGGCCGGGAAGACAGGCGATTTATTTTGTTTGCCAAGTCCTGCCTGCCCCCTGCCATGTGGTCGAGTGAACGCTGCATGGAGGGGGATGATGAGTACTTCGAATTATACACCCTACAGCAATATCTTCTTGAGATCGATCAATTCGATTTTGGCACCGCGTAGGGAGGGAGGAATAAGTAGTGAGGGTGGACTGGTGGGGAGTTGAGGAGCTGGAGGGCGCCCCATGTGAGTGTGAGGTTGGATCCAGGGATGAGGGTTTTGAAGTATGGTTAACAAGCGCGACGTTGTTGAGTGTAACACGCGCTTGTAGATACATGTTGTCAGCATGGCTGGTCCTTGCAAAAAGTCTGAATTACTCACACCTGCGTACCGCATACCATCGTTCTGCTGCAGAGCGCGAAGCTGGACTGGACTACGTTTGAGGTGCCACATCAGTTCGAAGGAAATTGTGAAGTGACATTCTACACGAGAGATCTACACATGAACCCACGATTTTTAATACACTGGTTCAACTTGGACTCTCGCCGTTTCTTCAAACCACAAGGCGAGCCTATGCTCATGCTAGTGATGTATCTAACCCACCTAGAATGACCTATAAGCTGAATAAAAACACCACAGAAAGGAGACTCACCGATACCATGAACCGCACGAACGCCCCAAGCAGCAGTACAATGCATCAAACATGGTCCCAGCAGCGATACTCAGGGATCCACAGGGGTCACAAACAACCCCTTCAAAGACTCTATCGCCATCCTCGCGCTCATCCTCATCCTCAACTTCCCCTCCCCCACCGCATCAGCATACCCAAGCCCCATCTTCAGCGCCGCCCTCATAAACTGGGTGAGAAGTGAGAGGAGGAAGAGGGCTTGGCGTGTTAATTGGATGTTGTCGTGCCACTGTTCGTACCAACTTATTAGCCGATTGTTGGCGTTGGTTGGAAGCGAGAAACACACCATGAAAACCCGAATTCCGTCTTTGGGGAGGGGAGCTGCGGAAACGCTAGCTAGGACGTATCCTTCTGCGAGCATACAAATACGCCTAACACATACCCCCTCCATCTATCCCTCCCATTCGCGCTGGATGTGAGCAACAACAGCACCACTGCAGTATGGACATAGGCGAGAATGGCGCTTGCGAACACAAAGAGTGTGTAATCACCCACGGAGGTGCATGGGGCGCAGGTCTGCAGTGCTCTTTGACCAAATCTGTACGTAGATAGAAGTAGTTTGAGTTTTGTAGATAGAGAGTAGGGAGTAGGGACGCACCGAACGAACCACCCCCTCGATTCATCCGTCTTGAGGCGACCTACCAATAGCTCGAGATCGGGTAGCATTGGAACGGGCACTGTAACTCCTCCATCACCCCCTCCACCTGCACCAAATCCAGCTTCTGCTAATAATAACGCACGGATGCGCTCGACAGGGGAGAGTGAGAGGGATGCGGAGGCGGGAGAAGAGGTTGGGTGGACGTTGGGTGAGAGCGTATAAGGAGTACAATGAGTGGAGGAAAATGATGCCAGGGAAAAGGCTTAAAGAGGCGCGTTTGTGTAGATTATGGAAGTGGTTGTGTATGTAGAGCCATGGTAAGAGTATGAGGGACGTGAAGGCAAGTGCGTTGATGACTAGACAAGAGAGCACAGCATGCACATTCGTCGGATCCAGTTCGCAATTCGGATGTGAAATGTTCACGAAAGGCTACGACGTTAGCACGTCTGAGTCATATCAGCTATTTCTAGCTGGAGAGCAATCCGTCGAAGACGATCACAATGCCAGCTGAACTGACAGAATGTTCACTACCGCTACTCCAAATAATAGCACGATGGTCACATTTCCAACAGGAGAGCAATCGCATCATTAGAGGGGCTGGTCATTGCTGAGTTAATGATGGCGACGTTCTGTCGGGGAAGAGGCCTGATCGATAGTCACTAGTCACTCATAGAGTGCATATGGACACGGTAAGTGGAAATTAGTGATATGCACTTTTTGATCTGAATATGGGCATGGTAAGTGATAATCACCGTTGAGTTCGGCATTTTGCTTGTTTGTTCTCCGCACACGGACCCTACATATCAACTTCTAAGATAGGTCTTCCTTGCAACCCACAGAGAACAGCAATCAACTCGCCACAGTTCCTTTCTAGAATGTGCAACTCTCTGGTCCATGGAAAGTGCATATGTCTTCATCTCTGCTCTTCTATTTGACGCCATGGCCTCATTCTATTCCACTGAGGTGCGCTTTAAAAACTCATGAATCCTTGCCGTATGGCTGAACTGTGTTGTGCTTTCAAGTTATATGTGACTGCTGGCCCAAGCGAAGGTCAACCTCTCCCCGAGACCCTAGTGAGGTTTATTCTCACCCCACCACCCACGCCCGTTGACTTAGTATCAGCAACTCAAGCTGGGTGGCTACTTCGTTGTGTCGTACCTGTTATCGATAGTCACGCCCATATTCTTCGTCACCTGGTCCCTGCATTCTTTTATCTTCGGCGAGTTGGTCCGTCGTTTGCACTCTCTTGTCCCCTCATGAATTTCACCTAGCGATGTTGATAATAGGCTTTTCCTCCCAAAGCACAATCTGCCGTGCCGTCACTGCGCTCTGGCTTGTCGCGTATGTCGCTAACGTTGTGGCGATAACGATGGAATTTATGTGGAAGTATGCGATAAGCATCAAATCACGCTAGATATCGCCAGTACCTTCCGCTTTGTTCCTTCTTCTTGTTTCAACCGCGCTGGACAAGCGCTTGTAGATATTAATAGCCCCCCTGGTGTAGAACGAGTATATGTATGCAGTCTGTGGCTTTCAGTTATATCATCCAACCTTTTAAAGGTCACATCGAATCGTGAAAGCGCTGGAGTCGAGATGTTCACGCCTTTCGCAAAAGCAAGCGGTAATCAGAAACCACGACAATATTTTCAATTGGCCAGCTGGTCAGATATTATACAGTTTTGGTGAAGTCACAATACAGAAATTTACTACGTAGCCCAACGACAAAGTCATAAAGTGCATACATTTAGAAAATGAGACATTAGATATGAATCAACAACAATGAGACGTGTTCCCTTAGGAACGACATTTTATCCAGCATAAAAATCAGATGTATGCTTGCATGTTATAGACCACCTTGGGAATGGGGGATCATGGCAGAATACTCACCAGTACTACATTGTTATACATCCATCGCAGGAAAACTGTAGAAAGAGAGAGGTATGTAAGTGATAGAGGAAAATGAGAATTACTTGGTGATGCATGTTGCGAGTGATGGCTTATTGGAGACCGTCGCCGACTCGAGGACGGAAAGTATCATCAATGTCACTGATCAGCAAAACACTCTTTTTCCCACCACAAAAAAATGGCTGGCCACAGCTTGGTCCCTTCTGTACAGAGCTGTACAGAGCCCACAGAGGCAAAGTGTTTTGCTGATGCGCATGTGAAAAGAAGGTTAATTCGAGGTTGAGAAGAAGACGGAACATAACGAACCTGATCAAATGCGGAGGATATATAATCTGCAAACTAGATCGGATCCTGTGCAATAGCTATAGACGCCTGCAATCACTGTGCTTGCTCGGTCATTGACTCAACGGGGTATTGAAACCCCATCTAAACCTGTAGTACAATCAGTTATGAAGGCGATGTGGTGTAGAATAAAAGCATCTTTCTACAAGGCCCTGCCATTTGAAATGTAAGGATAAATTAACAGTGGTGTTCACTGTCATTTGCCAGTGATGGGGCCCATAAAAGGCTACGTAGCACGACTAGGGTCACATCGACTATTTTCAGCCGGGGAGCAATTACAACTGGTGATCACATCAAACTATGCAATTGCTGATGGCCACTTTCAAGGTGCTCACCATTGTAACGCCAGCTGACAATATCGAACTGACAGTAGTACATCAGTGAATCAACACAAAGTCTATCTGAATCGATGACTTGGCTTTGTGAGACACCCGTGTGCGCGTAGCTAATACAAAGACGGATCGTGTTCAAGGGTGCAAATTTGGATCTTTTTAGACAAGCATTAAAGTCAGTAGCAGATCAGAGGCCGAGGAGGAATCCAGTCCGAGGGGAAATGCTCTTACGCACCGACTGCGATCAGTGGGGATGCAAACCCATGTCTGGACCTTGCGTCGACCTAAAAAAGCATATTTATTCCCCGTTGCACAGAGAAGAACTGATATATTTGGCCACGCGATGATCCTCGATCACGTGTTTATCGGATCTACACACAATTCAAAGCAAAATTCAAAACTGATAAGGGGTTATCGAGACACCCTCCACCGGCTACATTCTGGCAACATACATGCTCGTCGGCTCACTTGTGAAATTGAAGGGGTGATATATTTGGAGGTTGTTTGCATGTATTTCTGTGATTTGATTTGTTTTCAGAGACATAAAATAGTGAAAATCTGGTAATAAACGTAAATGACGGCGAATGACTGCATCGCTCAGTCAGCATAGCTTCTAAAGGGTTACTAACGCATCAAATCGAGACCAACCGTTACCGCCCATCATTAATGGAGTCTATATCATGCTATGAGGCTGTTCGAGAAATCCTAGCCGCTATCTGATATCTAGCTCTTAATTCTGAACAAGGGTCGCGAGCTTTATACACTAAATGACGGGGAGCATCGGCCATCCATTATTCTCAAGAATTCCCGTAAGAATGAGTGGATATTAAATATATGGATCAGATCACGAGAACAACCCTCCACAGCCGTGTAAATTGCTGGCGCGCTGCCTACATTCAAGGCAAGACACTCAGTTCAGTTGTCGAGCACGGATTGCTTTGTTTGCTTTGGTTCGAATCTTTAGGATTGCGTGGTGGAGCAGAAAGTCTACAATCACCTTTTTCGACAAGTTGTGTAATTGTTTACAAAAAAGCGCTGAAGCACGCAGCATCTCAAAGTTTTAGTTCAATCAATTTAATAGGCTTGATCGAAATTGCGCCGCAGCTATGTAGGTCGGGTCACCGGTCGACATTTCAATTCTGCATTTCCTGGCCGCGGGAAGGCCGTGCAGCGCTTCCAGGTCTGATGCCGCACAATCGGAGAAGCGGCGGGGGACACAGGTGTCCCCCTTTCCTAGTTAGAATTGTCTTACATAGGGTAGTACACCCCAAAGAGACAGGAATTTGACTTAAAAATAAAAATAAAAAAAAGGTCTGATGCCACAGGTGAGCGCCAGTGCGTGAGCACTCGGGTCTGAAAATTGTAGATAATTAATATTGTTGCCAATCATGCGTATGGTGTCACACCCAACTTGGCGCTTTATCTTTATACATCTTACATCGTAAATTGCACAACGGGGATGATGCCGACACTCGAGCATCACCACAGGACAGTCAGAATTGACCTGGGTCTGATAGAGCCCAAGATTTCCCATACGTTTATCAAAGAAATTTCAGGAAAAAATACTTAGCTATGGACGGGTGCGGAGGTTTTGGTAAACTCAGCGGTCACGACAAAACCAAACTCACGGACAGGGTCTTCAAACTCCGCTTGATCGGTCTTTGTTCTGTGTACTTAAATTTGACTTAAATGTGCCCGTAATGATGTGTAACACTGGTTGTGACGCTCAATCTGTTGCACGTAGTACCGTGATGTTCGTGGAAGTCGCAAGCTTGCGGATTTGAAATTTTGAACGGAACCGTTTTATGTAAGTTTGCTGTGTTCCCCAAGTGTTCCCTCCCTTCATAATGTGTTGCATCTCCATGTTCCTAAGTCAGTATGGGAAGTGCATTTGTCCATCTGTACTATTCTATTTCACCCCATGGCTTCATTCTATTCCATTAAGGTGCGCTTTGAAAACTTAGGAATCTTGCTGTCCAACTGAACCACGCTGGTCGCCAATTTTTCAAGTTATATGTGACTGCTGACCCAAGGGCACTTGCCGAAGAACAACCCCTTCCCGAAGCCCTTCGTCGCCCATCCCTTTTAATGAGGGTGCTCTGTTTTGTAGCGCTGGGACGCCCAGATCTTATTGATCATTGGAAGTCACTGCAATCAGAGGAAGCATTCGAAACTGTCAGGAGCCGGTTATGCTCTATCCTGTCCAGCATTATCACCACAGTTAGCCATCCAACTTGAGTCCACGCGCACTGATGTCGGCGCTAACATACTTCAAAACAGGCAAGCGTTCTCCTCGCTATAAGCGGCATATTTGTCACCAGTACGGGCTTGCCTGTGCCTTATTTTGACCACCCGTCAACCGCTCCCCATTGTCTGCTCTTTGCAACACTCATGCTCGCCATGAGTGCGATGTTGATATCCAGCTTGAGCATGATACGCTGGCTCCACACTGACCGCCATTGGGCTCAAGAGGTAAATTTTATTCTTGCTCTACCACTTATACCCGTTGACCTAGTATCAGCAACTCAAGCAGGGCGGCTACTTTTTCTTGTCCTACTTGTTGTCGATAGTTACGCCTATATTCTTCGTTTCCTTGTCCATGAATTGTTTTATTCTCGGTGAGTTATTCCATAATTTGATACACTCTGGGCCCTCATGAATTTCACCTTCAGCGATATTGATAGCAGGCTTTTCATCCCCAAGCACGATCGCCCGCGCCGTCACTGTACTCTGGCTAGTCGCGCATGTCATTACCAAGGTGATGGTATTGACGGAACTTGTGTGGAAGTTTACGACAAGCCTCAAGTCACGCTAGATATGGACAGTTATTTCTTCTTCAAGTTTGATCCTTCTTGTTGTACTCGCGATGGATTGGCGCTTGTATATGATATATATAAGGCTTCTCGGACCTGGAATACCCTGGCATGTTTATAATGTAGATGAGTATATATATGCAATCTGTGGCTTTCAGTTATATTATTATACTGCCATGAACATGGATATGAATATTTATTTGGCCATCTAATAAGCTCAGGTAATTATGTAAATACCTCGATGGCTCAACGTCCAACTACGAAGTTAGAAAAGAGCAATCAAAGAGCAATCAAAGCAACGCATGAACGTTTTACTTTTCGGTCACGAGAGACAGGTGGCAAAATATACCTGCAAGATGAGGGAATTACTGCCGCCAAGAAAATCACCATCTTACCCTATGTAGCGCCTCAAGTCATGCTATTGCGCACCACCAATGCCGCCCACGAGGCTCGCAACACCATATCCTTGAGAATGAAACAAATGATTTGAAGGTGGCAGAAGAGATAAAGAAAGGGCGAGACCAGATATCCTAAGGAGCCAGGGAGAGGTTGGGTAAAGAGAGGGTGCTGGAAGCGTGTTGGAAATCTGGGTTGGTCCACGTGCTCCCTGCACTGCCTATCAAATGCTCCGTGCACGTGCACGACCAAAGTCAAGATGTTTCCGAGATGGTAGGCATTAATACCGTCGATGCTTTCCCCCAATATCGCAACTTGCGACACGGTTTACTACGACTCACACATTCATGGCATACTCAGGCTTGGTTGTGTGCAGTCTGGATTAGCAGAGTATGTTTGCAACGCAAAAAATGTCATACCCTTCACCAGACATGCCTTTGTTGGTAGAGGGTAGAAACATATAGGCAGCCTTTGTGTCGAAGGCAGAGTTTATTGGCTACTAGTAGACCTCCGCAAGTTGAGTCCCTGCAAGTGTGGTAGGCCGTGGAATCAACGTTACCAGTAACGACGCAGCGAAAGTTATCCCGAACGAGGACCTGACTGAGATCAGACATAGCGGATGACGAGACGCGGACTGCTCACGCGTGCCTTTGCCGTTCTTTGATCCATATGGCTCTCCTTCATAACATGTGCTATCCCTGCCTTGACGGTGTTGAATGGCGGCCTGGAAGTGTGGAAAGAAGATTCAGGGTCTGACCTTTGGCAGCCTTGACTATGTATAAAATCTAAATATCAATTAGGCATGATGCGGCGGGTAACAGATACTCACACAAACAGACAAAATGACCTTATGTAAATTGAGCAAGGTGGAGAAGCTTCGTCGGCACATTTGTTAATGTTGTTCACGACATTACGACAACCACCATCACTTGGTGCGTATACTAACATATATCCAAGGATATGACGGCCGATGGGTTTCGTGGGCCTATGTGGGCCCGAGCCTGCCAGGCCACACACCGGTGATACGCAGTGCTAAACTCGGGGTTAGAGGGAACTGTGTCGGGGAGATTGGAGGGGAGCAATTTCACCGTGTCTGAGACAATTGTAACACCAGCTAAAAATATTGAACTGACAGCGCAAAATCAACGCAAAGTCTATCTGATTCAATGACTCGGCTTTGCGAGACACCCGGGTGTGCGTGGCCGATGCAAAGACGGATCGTGCTGAAGAACGTTCAAGCTCAAGGAGGCCAAGGCTTTCTGCTCGCAATGCCCATTGCCCATATCATGATTGTAGTTCAAGATAACCGCACCCAAAAGCACCTCGCTTAGTAAGCCAGCATCTGTTCAACCGTCTCCTCATGAATCAAATGAGCATGTCTCGGAGGCCCTATCTGGCATGGATGAAATCATTAATCGCAAGGCTCCGAGTCCATGCTGTTCAAGTTGAATCCTAGCCTTTATCTACCCTCCACGCCATATCACCTCGAGGCGTGCGGGCAGTCTGTGGTATGGCTTGTTATTGGAGCGATGTGGGACTCGCCCTTCTTATACTTCTTGCTCCATATTTCGCTCTCAACGTTCAACGCCAACTATTCGCAATGAATGACGGCAATCAGCCGAGATTACCTAGGCTAGTTTCTCATCCATAAATCCACACATCCACTGAAGCAGTCGCTTGTGAAAGCTCGGTATGCCGCTCATGAGGATCATTGCACTTGAAATGTTGACTCCGATGCATCCTTCGTCTAGGTCCGACCCCGTGGCGGAATCAGTTGGAATCTGGGGAAGGTTAAGGGTGGCCTGACTAAAAGAAAATCCGTGAGTCAACGAGGGTGTCTTGGGGTAAGGCTGAGACCACGGGAAAGCGCTGGAAGGATTCCCGCAGCCGCGAATCTGATCCCCTGAATGCCGACCATGGAATTACCCCATGGACTGTTGAGGACTTGAGGTAGGGGCTCAAACTCTCCTTCCAGTGTCTGCATCATCTAAATTCTGGTGGTCACGTGGGTTCAAGATGCCTCTGATGTGGAAGAATGTACCGATCCTCGATCAGCACTTTGGGGTGCCGAAGCGGCTGTACAACTCCAATCCACTGTGGGGACCTGTGGGATCTGTAGCATCCGCAGCCCAAGATGCACAAGAGGGTCTCAATACCGTGGATAATATCGACGACACGTATCTTAGACCCCTCAAAATATTCGACACTGTTATCGACACAATCGCGGATGTATGTGATGCCATTTGTTTCGATTGGAATCGAAATAATTCTGTTCCACAGGTACATCCGTATGCAAAGATGACATTGGGCGTGTTGTCTTGTTCATCAAAAGTATGTTTGATTTCGCCTTCAGTCCGATCTGCCGCTCAGCAGTCATCGGCACGGATGGTTCTCGCTCGGGTGGGGCACGACCAAGAGGTACATCGTCTCCTCGACAAGTTGGCTCAAGTGTACGACTTCATGACACAAGACGAGACTCTTGGCCATATTTCAACGATGCACACAATCCTTGGACAAATATCTCAGCAGGTCCTTGAACGCGCCCGCTTCATCAGAGATTATTCGGAGACCAAGAGTTTTTGTGAGCCTTCAACAAGCTTTCGCGCTTTACATATTCTCAAATTTCTACGTGATCATAGCGAAGAGACTCGGAAAGGATTTCGTCTCCGAAACAGATAGTACGATTGGACGGTACAGTGACGTGTTGGATGGGCTCATGCAAAACTTCCGGGACCAAGTTGTTCGGGACGCAGCCATCTTCGTTCACCGTACGGGTAAGGGTCTGCACATACCTGTAACTGAACATCCATTCATATTCAGGCGAAATTCGGGACCTTAGTGGCATGACGTATGCAGCGGGCGCGGGACTAGATACCAGGAAACAATGTCTCCCAGGGACACGCACGAAAATCCTCTCGCAGATTACGGACTGGGTCAACAGCACTGGAGATGATGTTCCACGTGTGCTGTGGCTATCTGGCCCTGCAAGCGGGGGTAAATCAACCATCGCTTACACGATTGCCAACTGGTTCAACGACATGGGAGGGCTTGGTTCATATTTTTGCTTTGACCGAGAGCGAGACGCCGAGCAGCTCCATAAAAAGATTTTCTCCACAATCACACGCGACCTAGCCGATCGTGATCCGGAGATGAGACGAGCGTTGGCAGATGCAGCTCAGAATGCCAATGCCCTCAAGACTACAGTGGACGTCGTCCAGCAGTGGCAGAAGCTTCTTATGCAACCATTACGAAAGCACTCTGGGTCGACTGTGGGCCCTGTCGTGATTGTGATCGATGCATTAGACGAGAGTGGTAATGCCAAGACACGAAGCGACCTTCTCCGCATTCTTGCCGGTAAACTTCAGAACGCAGCTCCAAAGAACTTCCGGTTCATCGTTACCTCTAAATTTAGCCTCCTTCTCGCCGGATGGAACTCGCATTGTCGTCGGTTCAGGGGATCAGAATGTCCGACTGTGGCGACAGGGCAGCCGGTCGGTGAGCCCTCGCCGGGGCACATTCATATGGTCAGGTCAGCCTTGTTCTCGCCAGATGGCACTCGCATCGTGGCTGGTTCAAAGGATGCGACGGTCCGGCTGTGGGATGCAACAACAAGGCAGCCAGTTGGTCGGCTTTGTGGAGACACGCTGGTTGGGTTAACTCGGTCTCGTTTTCACCGGATGGGACTCGCATTGCATCTGATTCAAGCGATCGCACTGTGCAGCTATGGGATGCAGCGACGGGGGAGCCAACCGGCGAACCCTTGCGGGGGCATGCTAGCTCGGTCAACTCAGTCTCGTTCTTGCCAGATGGCACTCGTATCGTGTCCGGTTCGGAAGACAAGACTATTCGGTTGTGGGACGCAGTGACCGGGGCAGCTAGCCCATGATCCCTTACGGGGGCACTCTGGTTCGGTAACCTCGGTCTCATTCTCGCCGAATGGGACTCGCATTGTATCTGGTTCCTATGACAAGACGGTCTAGCTGTGGGATGCGGCAACGATGCGGCCAATCGGTGAGCCCTTACTGGGGCACACTGGTTCTGTTCTCAGTTTCATTCTCACCGGATGGCACTCGCATCGTGTCTGGTCCTTATGACAAGACTATCCGGTTGTGGGATGCATCGACAAGACAGCCAGTTGGCAAGCCCTTGCAGGGGCACACGCATTGGTTAACTCCGTCTCGTTCTCGCCGGATGGCACACGCATTGTGTCCAGTTCGTGGGATAAGACAGTTCGGGTCTGGTATGCAGCAATGCAACCATTACCAGACTATGCGCAAGCAGATCCTTCAGAATGCTCAACAGATAGAAGTCATCCCACTCAT
This sequence comes from Suillus lakei, assembly GCA_016628065.1. NCBI lineage: Eukaryota > Fungi > Basidiomycota > Agaricomycetes > Boletales > Suillaceae > Suillus > Suillus lakei. Next base: position 27,902 of record JABBWA010000256.1, on the reverse strand, counting down.
TCCATCAAGGACAGCGCCATCATATCAACCAACAATCGCAACAATCGCCGCATTTGCTTCTCGCCCCACTCCACCCATGAGCTGCACAATGCTGCTGAGCTGATGGAAGGTACCTCTCAAGATGACTGCTGGTTGACCTCCTTTGTGCTGGGAAATGACGGATGGATGTTAGGACCTAATCGTCGGCTCCTATTCCGGGTACCACTCGCTTCCAGAGAGCCATTCTGTACCCCTTTGACTGCATTGGTGATACCCAGAGAATGTGCTGAACTTGATTGGAGCCACATGGCACATGGACAACACTGGCAGGATTGCCGAGCAGAGTGAGTCTATGACCTTGTCCGTCGCTCGCAGTTGCTAACATCGATATTTGTAGACCTTGCTAACAATGATTCGTTGACTTTTCTATACCTAGCATTGGATCTGAAGCCTGTATTGTCCGAGTACAGCTGCTGGGTAACACTAGGACACTCCTGACGCTACTACCGATTTATGTAAGCTCATAATAATGGTTCTACAATAAGGCAGTTGCCGATATGGAAAGGAGAGGGGAGTCCGTCAAGCGCATCCCCATCTTTTTCCCTTTTTCCATCGGTTTGGCGCCAGCGCCAGTTAGAGCTGCTGCAGAGCGCGAAGCTGAACTGGACGTACCAAGCACCTCATTCTGCGTTTTGAGGTGCCACATCAGTTCGAAGAAGATTGAGAAGCGTTCACAAGTCACCGTCTGCCTCATCATAAATTCTGCAGCTACAGAAAACTTCAGTTATGGAGCGAGGAACCCTCAGGCTGCAAGGAAGGTAAAATATAAGGAGTAGCTACACTCTAATATACAACGAGGCATCTACATAAGAACACACGACATTCAAAACACCGAATCAACTTGGACTGCATGAATCAAAGCATAGTGCAAAACTTCCGTGGACGATCCATCGGACGCCAAAACCCCCATTTCTTTTATATTGCCAAAAATATTCTTATGCCCCAAAAAGCTGAGCGATTTTGCAACATGCCGCATAAATACCTAGATAGCGAGGACTGGGTGGGAGCAAGCGATCTGGATCAGGAGTTGTGAGTTTAACAGTAGTAGGAAGTGTCTTTGTACGTGCAGAGTTTCCACAAACTCAATACTGTGTGTGCATTGTGTCCTGGTAATGATGTCTATCAGTCATCAGTTCCCCGCCATATTTTAATCACGCGACGTACCGTTTCTTCAAACCACACGGCTGTAAGTAGGTCAAGACTGTCGTCCCTTAACCGTTACGCCAAAAGGCAGTGATAATGAAAGCTCACGCTTCATTATCGCAGGACAGTATTTATGCAGATTATGGGAACTCAGGTAAGCCAATGGGCTTACAACGGCGAGCTTATCAAACAACCTGTGCATGTCCACGGTCAGTTGTCATATTTTCGAAACGATAGATGTTAACCCCGTCGAATTCTTGTCTGATATCACAACCTACGACACGGTTTACTACTCCATACGCTTGCCGCATACTCGGGCTTGGTTACGTCAAGTCTGGATTGAGCAGAGCATGTTTACAATGCAAAAAATGACATACCAGCCGATTCCCTTCAGAGGCAGCAATGTCTTTACTCGTGGATGCGGGGAAGATATGAGCAACCTGCGTGAAGCATAAATCGATGTTCCAGGCGTCGTGATGATTGTAGGCCTTGCCATCAATCATACCAGTAACGAGACATCGAGAATTATCCCGAACGAGGGCCTGACTAAAATCAGCCACAGCGGGTGACGAGACATGGAATACTCACGTGTGCTTTCGCCGCTCTTTAATCCATAAGGCTCTCTTTCGCATCATGTTCTATCGCTGCCCTGGAAGTGAGGTGGGAAGATCCAGGGGTCGGACCTTTGGTAGACTTGACTAGAAGTTCTAAACGACATTTCAGGCACAATGCAGCGGACAACAGCTTCAAAAGGTACTCATATAAATAAATGGATGAAATGATGACAGTTGAATCTGGAAAGGTAGAGAAGTTTGATATCGTCCGCACGGTTGTTAAAGTCGTTCGCGACGTTGCGACGCCCAGCATCATTTGACGCACAGATTAACATGTAACCGAGGAGTCGAACACATATGAGGGCCGGTGGGCCTCGTGGTGTGTCCGGTGGTGTGTCTGGTTGTATGTCAATAAGGACCCGGCAACACAATGGTGATACGCCTTTTGAACTCGGGATTAGAGGAAACCGTGTCGGGGAGATTGAGGAGAAGAAGCTCAGTTCTATCTGGCAATGGGCATGGCGGGCCAGTCGATTAGTCTCGTTACGGTACAGCTTGTCTTTTGCGATTGGCAATGGTGGGTTGGATCTTCATGTGACATTACAAACTGCTATCAGTATACCCTCAGCGACTGACTACGCGTCGGATCACCACCTTCAAAGTCTAAAGAGTGCTTCATAGTGAGACAGGTGGCAATCAAGTAAGTACAACGAAGATGTTTCATACCATTTCCTATCCGCAATACTACAAACCAAGTCAAATTTCCTAACCCGAAACCTCCTCATACTTCACCTCTGAATTCCACATTTGTCGCCGAGAAGCTGTTCGAAAGTTGCTACGATCAATATTGCTATGTAGAATAACGAGCCAAATAATAGTACGACAAGTGAAAGGTAGCACGTCTTGGTCACATCAATTATTTTCAGTAGCAGCAGCGCAGTTTTATCGTACAATGATGAACTGACAGTACCAAATCAACGCAGAGCCTATCTGATTTCGAAATGTTCGATGACTTGGCTTTGCGAGACATAGATAGCAAGGAAACGAAATTCGAGTCGTGCTGTATTCGTAAAGGGCAGATATCAGGAAATATCGATAAGAATGCAAACATACCCCTCCAAAACAACGATCACCGTTCAAACAAAAACCCAGTGAGGCGTCGCCACCCGGACTCCGAAGCGCAAGAAATCATCATCAGCATCCTCATCCGTAGGCACATTTCCATCCGAGTCAGGGATATCCATCACTTCACCGAGAGGAACGACCGCTTCTGCCCATGCTGGGACATTCTCAGGGCGTTTCGGGCGCGCCCGTAGCTCCTCAAAGTCATCCACGACGGGAGGTGCGTCACGGGGTAGTCCTCTCATAATGAGGCGGTTGTATGCTTTCTCCATGATGTAACATAGTCCAGCCATGACAGCGTATTGAAGTGCCTCGTCTGTGTCGGTGGCAGAGCCTGTCTTGGGTTTATTATTAGGGTATGGATCGGGGAGCGCCGAGAGCGCCCACGCGGGCTCAGACCGTGTCCAGAAGTATTCGAGCTCGTTGCGGAACTGGACCGTCCAGTCTACGACAAATAATTGGTAAAGGCGATAGAAAGATGCGGACGGTGTGTCGCTAGGTGAAGGAGAAAGGAGTGGGAAAAGTCGATGGAGCAGAGGTTGAGGGATGAGGGAATGCCGCCATGACATAGGTCTTCGAAGTGGATACTTCTGAAGGACTGTGGTGCGATCTGCAAGGAGTCTTGAAGGGGTTGGAGGAATAGGTTCGCACAGACTGATCAGAAAGTTAATCATAGAAGTGCAAAATTGAGTCGTTTGAGAGCTGGAATTAACTCACCTCTGCGCCTGACCGTCTGACATGAGTGAAGCTGACAACTTATCGGATTTCGAGCGAAATATACTCGTGTAGGAACCTCTCGATTCAGAAAAGTGAGCAACTGAGGCCTGACTACCACAACTAGACTCGCCGAGTTGAGCACTATGTACCTGATCAAATGAGAAGAGAATAGATCGGTGTGTGAAATTTCCCCAGCCTCATACAAACATCATGCGAAGACGAATCGTTTTCGGAGGAGGATGCAGCTTTCTGCTCGCGATGCGCGAAATGTAGGTCTCGCTAATATTGGCAGAAGAGACCATAAGACACAACGGACTTTAAATTTGAGCACGGAAGTTGCTTGCTTAGTAAGCCAGCGTTTCCAGCACCCCTCCGTATGAATGGGTTAATCGTTTTCAAGCATGTCTGGCCTGGATGCAATCATCAATCGCAAGGCTCCGAGTCCATGGGAGCTGTTCAAGTCAAATCCCAGCCTTTATCTAGCCTCCAAGTTATATGACCATCTCAGCCAACACTTGCCACGTCGTTCGTTTTCTCCCGTCCGCACCATATGCATCTCAGACACTCACAATACCGACATATCTTCCCTGATTCCACCCGGTGACATCCTCATTCATGCAGGTGACCTTACCCATTCCGGCACTCTTCCTGAGCTCCAAGTCACCTTTGACTGGCTAGGCTCCTTTCCACACGAGCACAAAATTGTCATAGCCGGTAATCACGACACGTACCTTCAGACAGATGAAGGTCGTTTATGGGCCCAGTCATGGCGAGAGCATGGCATCATCTACCTGGAGGACGAGACCCACGCCATACAAGTGCGCGATCGCGCACTCAAAGTCTTTGGCAGCCCATTCACTCCGCAGCACGGCAATGGCGCCTTCCAATACCCACGTACGGGCGCCATTGACAGCCCCAGTCGTTGGTCTATCATACCTGACGATACAGATATTCTCATCACTCACGGTCCTCCGTACGGTCATCTCGACCTCACTGGACTTGGTTGCCGAGCCCTACTTGCACGCATGTGGGAGCTCTGTAGGAGACGGCCTCCAGTGCTTCATGTATTCGGACACATTCATGGTGGTCGCGGAATAGAGAATATGCTCTGGAACCCTGCTCAGTCAATTTGGGAGGATGTTGTGCGCAAGAAAGGGGGCTGGCTTTACACCATGCGCCTGCTATGGGCCATGCTTTGGGGTAGCCGAGATAGCACTATGATGACGGTTGCTGTCAACGCCTCTGTGGTAGGAGGCCCGCGAGACCGTGACGTACGGCCTCCTATAGTCCTTGATATATAAATCATTATCTTATAAACTGATGTGCTCACCGGACTGAGCAAGCATTAAGCATGTCCGTGACGAAGATTCACTTCTATTTGCGATGTCAACTTCCCGAAACCGAACAGTCAGCGATATACTGTCTCTTGGCTGTATCCTGTATGCATATCTTAGATCTTGGTCGAGTTTTTTCTGAATCTTGCATTGTACAGGTCTTGGGTTAACTTGCCTTCTGGCAGCTTAGACATATTCAACAGGTGTTCGGCGCCTGGTTCAGGCGCATGCGGTCATATCGACTCAACTCTGGTGTGTCCGTTTACCACCGTGATCAAAGCTTAGAGGGTGTTATGGGACGTCGTCGTCCGCCCGCTGGTCGAAAAAATGAGCAGATTTGCACGACGAAGTTCCTGAATAAGTATGGTGGTGCCCAACATCTTCGATTTCTTGCCGTTGCATGCTGCTGGCGAGTACAGAGAATATGGACGGTCCCTTTCGCCCCTATATACACACCATCGCTTTCCGCGCTAATGTGGGCTCGCGGAAGTCATGGCAGGTCCCTGTCAGTGTCCTTCGCTGCCATTGGCCAGAATCGCCCAGACGGTGCTTCATTCACTTTGCATTGTGCGGTGTTTTTGTACCCCCTCTCCCAACCGTTTCCTTCACTCAGATAATGAGCGTTGATGCAATGAAATCAAGAGCACTAAGCGCATTGCAAGATAATACTTGGCTCCGCTTTGCGTGTCACGAGATACAGAAATACAAGGAACCCTTCAAGTTGGCTTTTCTCATGCGCGACCAACCGCTTTCGCTTCTCGATATCACACAAATGGATTTGTCTCGACATAAATTTGCGTTTCTTTTTGCCTGCGAGACTGCAGCCGGTGATACTAACTTGAATACTCCTGAAGTGGTACACGGCTGGCCTACAATCTGGTGGGGTAAAAGATGACATTGGGACATCATGGGGGGTCCACGATACTACTGTGCAGCATTTAGTCGAGGCATTCTACACAAACTTTTGCGGGGACGGCACAATGAACTCCAACCGAGCTAGCGGTCCAGCCGTTGGTTTATGACAAGGACAAACCCTTAGATCAACGCAGTGTTCATGCATATTGGCGCATGACCAATTTCGTACGTCCTCCCACCTTGTTTATTAAAGGACAATCTGACGACCTCTCGTGTAGCGTCCAGTCGTGGGTACACGCAACCTGTCACAAAGAAAATAAAATTCGATGCGTCAAACTTTGCGTGTATACCTCCCCGACATTGTCTACCTAATCTCGACTTCTATTTGTATTTCCCGGGGCCCAGCCCCCGACTCCCACGTTAGTGGAGGTCTTTGTGCATCTGTCTGCACAGTTCATCCGCGGACCATCAGCTACATTCACGTGCATTCACTGTTGAGTCCACCCTCGACTGTGTAGAGATGTCGAAGCGTGGAAAGCACGATGGAGTGCTTCTATCCCACTGTCATAGGTACCGGTGCCCATCGACGAAGGCCTCCGGGCGTCAGCTGAGGAACAACGGAGACACAGGCGTTTGACATGTAAAGTGGCTTCGGTTCTAATTAAATACTTGCTCTAAAAATGATTCAATTGTAAATGTATGAAATGCAATTATTCGCTCGTGATGTGGCATGAGGATGGAATGTGGGGCGCTCGCGTCGTCTTCGTATGGCGTTGACAACACAGTCAGACTGCCAGCTGCAGGATTCAGTGCAGTTGATCATATGTACGATGTAATTACATAATGATGTAACAAACGACGTGAATTGGAGTTTGCGCACGCCACAACAACCTTGCCAGCGCCTTCCAATACCATCAACATGTTTTTCGAATACTGCGCGAATCTACGAGTCAATTCCGGGCTTGACGAGTAACCGTGAATGGCTCGTGATCGAACTATTCACTGATGAACTCATCAAGCCCGAGGCGGAGATACCAATAGCTAAGCATGTCTGCCGCAGCCCGCATTCGACAGTAGCGATTCTGCTTTCGAGCTTGTACGGTGGGTGCAAGGCTGTTGAGCTCACAAGGAAAGTTTGTACACTGACTAATACTTCTTTCTAAAGAATCGATCGGTAACAGGAGGAAAAACTGTTGACTCGCTTGCCCTCGAGCGTTGTAGAGAAATTCGATCAGCGATGATAACACATGCAAGTCAAAAAGAACACGAATATAGATCGTAACCGGTTTTCGATGGAGCAACCTAGTCTTCAAATGGAAGACCAGAGAGACAAAGATCAAGTCGGCCGTGAAGCTTTTGCGAAAGGCTGGATTAGGCGACGGATCAACGCGCTTTCAATTTTCTGTCCTGGTGAGTGCGCTGTAGTAGTGAGGAGCATTATTATTTGTGATAAAAGCTGCTTTTCCGTCCAGTGAGGACGCAATTTTTTGGTACAAACTGTCTGAAAGCTATTCATTCTATAAAGAATCGCGTTTCCAGGGACGTTTGGGCAGTGTTAGAACGTGTGCGGGTGGCAAAGTCTCTTGGTAACTCCTGTGAAAGCTCTATTTCATATACCGTACTCTCCGGAGGCGCGGTAGCAAAGGTTATCACTTTACCATTGTTATTTGTCGTGTGACATGAAATTGTGGTGAGTGTAACACATCCTAAGGAGTGGAGGAATATGCGCTCACGCTTTGACAGGCTAACTTAATGGGAGACATTCGTTTCCTCTGCGAGGTTGCGAGCTGACATTCAATTTAGACTACATAGTTCGTGCCGTCAGTCCTCATACTGTACCGTTGCAGCTTGCCGCAAACGTGTACATCACCCAGCTGATTCTAGCTGAATTCAACCTATCACGAGTGCAAACTTTGGTCTCGTGCAGGTCTAGTATGTGGAAGGGGGGTGGTCTTTCTTCCATGCCCAGGTTTTCCAACGACTAAGTCAATCAGCAGGTCCAAACACCGCAGCTCACGAGACACTTTTTAGCTTTCTCCCTCGTGTGGCGATGCATCTTCTCTCCGTCTCTGGCGGCGATGTCATAGGATATGATCGAACATGATTGAAATGCGAACGGGGACTCTCATGCTTTACGGTATCAATTGTGACAAAGTGACCACTGAGGCCGATTGAGCTGCGATCCAAACTACTGTGTTCCTAACCACTCGTCGGTGCAATCCATTCGCCACTCTAAGCCTCGTTTGACCAAATTTGGTAGCTTTGCTTTCTGGATGATCTTGTAGTGAGTATCATTGTTTTCTACTGGAATTGCAAATTCATTCTAACCCTCCGTTGGGCGCAAAGGCCGGACCCTAGTGAAACGTGCCTACATTCGTCTGTACGGTGTATGATTCAAGCAATACATCATCTATAACTAGAAAACGCATCGTAAGTGGAAATTTTATGTAGCCGTACTTTGGAAACTCTAAACCATCATGAGGATATGATAACGGCCTCGTTGGTCCTCAAGCGGTGATCACAGGGAGATACCGCGGGAGCACTAGAGACCTGAGCATCTGTTCCCTCTCTGGCAACTCTCGGCTGGACAGAGTGTAAGCAAGGCTTGGATGACGACGGTTAATCTTCAAGACCGACTTTACTTGGCTTTCTAACCCAAATAGACGCATATGTAGTTCATTTGATTTGCAATTTTCGGCACTCGCTTTTGCACTTTCGCGCTAGGATCTCAGGCACGTGCTACGCCAGATCATCCGTTGGCCCCGTTAATCCCAATTGATTTGCCTGTTTCCGGTATTCTCGTATTGGCACCATGTTCAAATACCCCAGACGCCGTCACTTTCCGGCTGGGACGAAATTTTGGCAATAGCTAGGCCTTGTCTAGTTCCGTTCCTTCGTAACTCAGCCCGTGTCCATGATCACCTTGCTCCTGAGAGGGATGTGGGCGTTAGAAGTTTCGCATGTTTCACAATGCTTCTTCCGCGGTCCCGTGAACGATAGGTATGCCAGCTGATGCTGACAACCATGTCCATCTCGTCAACGAATACGTTAAGTTTCCTTGTACTATTCCATTATGGGTCGTCCATTGCGCCATTGCCTGACGTTAAGCTCTGCTTGGCTCCATGTCCATGTGAATAGTGAATATGTGTCTTCCTTTGCCCTATTATCCCCGTCGAGATTTGGTCTAATTTAACTCACTGTTCTTTTTCAGGATAAGGATAAGGATATCTCGTCATGTCACCACGAATACTGTGCATGTCAATGACATACGCCAAACTCTCAGTTGGTAGTTAAACTTTGCCGTTACTTCGGCGTCACAACTGACAGCGAATACAGTTGAGGCGAGACAGTGTGAGAATGACGACCGGAGTGTGGAACCTAGGAGTTGTGTTTCTGTTTCGCGGAGAGGATCGGAAGGCGAAATGCATCCCAGGTGTGACATTTCCGGCTTGTTAGTACCTGCCTGGGTCTGTATTATTCTGGCTAATGCAACGACATATCGGTGTATATACTTAGTTCTTTGAATCGATATTTGCTATTTCGCCTGATTTTGCAGAGAAAACACAGAGATTCGCAAAAATGATAGTTCCTGAGTACCCAGAACTGTGCTGTATGGAAGCTGTGCAAAAAATGATGGTTCAACTGAGGGTCGAACTCAGGACCTTCTGTGTGTAAGACAGAAATCATAACCACTAGACCATTGAACCGACGAACATTGAAGGAAACCCCACCTCGATATCCTTGTTGACTTGGATAAATGAGTACTAGTATCGATTAGCTGTACGCAACACAATTGACAGGAACGACAGCGCGCATATGCAGGTCCAGGCCCGGGGGCGTTGATATTGTCGTCCGTTAGACTCCTTGGAACGGCGGCACAGACCCGCTTGAGAAAATTGGGATCCTTACAAGATCCACTGCACTGGAATCCCGTTAACGGGTTCGATCGTCCCAGGCAATTGTTATTGGGTGGAATCCGGCGGCAATTTTCACACTAACTGCTCTCATTCATTCTGTCCCTCCCTCAAGAGTCAAGACCCCCAGACGAGGGCTTCACCCGCTGTTGAGAGCTTGTTCAGCTTGTCCTGTTGATAATCTTGATTCTTGTGCCAGAATCACCCTTGCGGATCATCAGCTCGTGAGTACTTCGGTCCGACTATCTCGTATTTGGATGTTCTCACAAGAGTAAGAATGCTGTCAGCTTTGCTGGTGCTCTGCTGGCTCTGCTCCAGTGGAGCTCAGTGGGCAGGTGTTTTGGCTCAGCCTGCTCAGCATGCCGAACGGCAGGTGGGCCATACCTCGCCACCCATACCTCCAGATCCTGGTCTCACAGATGTCATTTTAACTTCCTCGTCTGCTTCATCACAAACAACCTCCTCTACAGCATCCTCATCTACCTCTTCCCATGTCATGACGTCAACATCCAGCGCACAAACCCCTTCATCAACCCAAAGTCAGTTTGTGATGAATGCCGTCAAGAATATGACGACATGTGGATCAGGCATCATCACTTGGAATTATAACGGTTCATCAGCCAACATCTTGCTCTCTATCACGAACGTCGGTGTTCTTGATCCGTATCCACAGCGCGATCTCACCCGCCGCCAAAACACCGCCGGGCAGGACGTCACCGTGACTTTGACGAACATTAGTGCCATTTTAAACTCCTGGACATGGCCTCAAGTGAATCAGTCACAGGGCTGGTATACAATACAGGGCTCTGTAGCTTCGCTCAAGGCCTCTTCGACCGCGTTTTTCATTAGCAACGGATCCAACACATCTTGCTTGCTCTCGTCCTCGTCCTCATCCTCATCGCCAGGACCCTACTAGCACTGCAACCGCGGTGGAAACCTACACAAGGACACCCAGTGTTGGCGAAATCGTGGGGGTCGTGGTCGGTACTCTGGCAGGGCTGGTAATTCTTGTCTTGGCTATCGCATATTACCTTCGTCGCCGACGTCGCTCTCCGACTCGTGGCAGCAAGCCTAAGCAGAACGTGGGAAGGAGGTGGAGTTCGTTGAGGTCGAATGACTCAGCTGCCAGGTCACTGGCAGGAGGCAATGATAGCTCTACTCACTCCCACGGTCATTCGGAGTCATTGGGTGAAATGCTCATCGTCGGCAAAACCTCAGAGACCACAACAACGCAGGGTTCAGACGAAGTTTTCCGGAAGTCATGGGGAGGAGCATGGGGAGGAGCATGAGGAGGAGAGGAGAAAGTAGTACACCCTCACTCGCCCAGGGGAATGATCCCTTTGGACGCTATTGACACGTCCTTACCGCGCCATAATCGCCGCATATCTGTTCAATCCCTTCAAGGTCCATATCCCCTTCTAGATCCATCATTCCGTGGTGATGTTGGTCCCATCCGTGTCAGCTCTACGCATTATTCCAAACAAAACCTTGAGCTGCAAGCGGCTAGAATACGCTCATCCATGGAAAGCACCATGTACCTGCGTACCGAGCGTTTTTCATTGCCAGCCGCAGCTGCTCCCATCCCACTTACACCCACATCTCCTAGCCGAGGGCGGGATGAGTACCCACCCTCCCCTGGAGCTGCGACATCGGCCAGGCGTTCGCCCTCAGCAGGCGCTGCGACCACTCGCCGCGCTTCTCGCAAACCTGTGCCATACTATGATGCCTCAGAGTTTCACGATGACTTACGTAGTACGGCAGACAACCAGTCGACACTTACTGCCGGCGAATCGTCACATTCGCACGGCACAGAGTCACTATCCCCGCTGCATAGCATGTCAGGGCTGTCTCACAACCGCATTCATTATCTGATTCCTGACATGCCCCCGCCAAGGAACGAGTAGGCTGTGCCTCTCCCATTGGCATGCATCAGATTTTCGTGTTCCATGTATATAGAATTTGCATATGCACTACGGATGCGTCCGCATCGCCTATCTATCACATGTTACCCATGCTACTTCGTGGACACATACAACTGGAGGATGTTGTAGCTGTGTTTGCCACTTCCAGAACTAGGACATTGCGTCGTTATCTTTAATTTCAATTACCCGATCTACATGTTGTAGGGATGTATGTTGCTAATCTTACCGCTCGACCAGGGCCAATATGAACATTTGCTTCGACACCGCTGTATCGGGGAGGAAGGGGTGAGGGCATTTCGCTATCCTCGACGCGTGCAGAGCAGGTTGTTGCTATCAACAGGGTTTCATATGAACATTGGCTGGGAATAACCGATAAGATCAGGCAACAACTGTAGGATCACCGGAATGGTTTGCATCGAGGCATCGGACTCACTTGGCAAGAGGATTGGTACCCTGAAATTTACTTGGGTGCTATAATCTAATCACGAGACATAAACAAATGACGTAGTATAAGGTATGTGGCGCGAACATGCAGGTACGGAGATGGGCGATGTGATGTAGATCGATTAATATACGGCCTGATCCTTCAAATGCGGGCATCATAAACGGTAGTGTTGATGCGTCTATGGTAAAGTTGGGCGCGAGGCAGCGATAGCGTTCCATGGGTATCGTTGATCATCATGACCATCCATTTGAACTTCGCCGGCGCAAGGGCAGTGGTATTCGTGGACGCACTTCCAAATCTTGTACTCGTTTGGGATTAGAGAGTCCGACTTTTCGTATCTGAGCGAGTCTGTGATGAGAACGAAGGTCAAACATTACGGTCCGCAACAGCGATCGGATACGATACCTTCTTAGGCCAGCCCATGCTACGAACAGTGCAACAGCTGATGAGAGGGTGGACATCGCCATGAAGGCATAGGGCATCTCCTCCATGTGGCTTTTCAACTAAATCAGAGAAGAGCGTCAAAGCGGGCATCAAATATATTGTGACGAGTGACTGACATTCATGCCGAATAAACCTGCGATTAGAGCTCCCGTGCCAATTCCCATAGTTCCGATAGATACCTGACATATCTTAGCTTTACATCATTCAGGTGGGACGAAAATGCTCACTTTAAGGTCCAATGCGAGTAGTGCATTGCGGTTAGAGTCTAAGATGAGTTCTACAATCTCCTGAGTGGATTGAACGTTGGCCTGTTGAGGATGGTGAGGATTTCGGCAAAACGATATGCGCCAAAAAATCCACCTCGATGTTTTCAGCTTCATTGGCGATTTCTTCTACTTGTTTGGAGAAAAACTCAAGAAGTACCTCAAGTTCCTCGTGTTCATGCATGTTGCGCAGAATGCCATTTTTCTTGTCAGTGAGATACATAGCATCCAAATCATCATCTTGAATGTAACAGGTTCGGACCTTCAAACTATTACAATAGTTGCAATGCTAACCTTGTTCGAGTACTTCTTCCAGAGCCTCTTGGACCTGGCATGGGAGTGAAAAAAGATCTCACGGGGGAAGATAAAAAATTAAGAAAAGTCGTACCAGCTTAGCGCGATTTTTGAACGCTACCAGACGTCTTGAGTAGTGCAATAGGCGTTTGAATTTGTCATGATTGATATCGTCCTCGAGCTCCGCCAAGAGACCACCAACGAGGTTACGGATGAACACCATCTCGGCTTCTAGCGCACTGAGAACGGAGAGAAGGATGGACTCGATTGCTCTATGAAACCTCGATGCAGTGCGGAAATGACAAAAATTTGGGACAACCTACCTGAATTCGTAAGGTGCGCCGCTACCCCGGGCCTTAAGGTTATGCTGAATGGGGTCAGTCAACACACGTAAAATGTTTGATGGAAGAAATGACCTCGAGATGATACAGGAACACAGAGTGAAGACGGGAATCGTTGGACCCATAAGAGTCAAACAAAACCACAGTGTCAGCCTTGACTAGCGCCCTTATGTGAAGTATATTAATCTGCAGTTGTCAATGTTATAACCAAGCCACTAGATATTTACATACAGCAACGCACTAGAACAGCTCCTTTGCGAATAAGAATTGTAGGAACAAGGTTGGGTATTCGTGAATCAATCTTCCGTAAATCACGAGGCTTCATTAAAGTTTCAGTAAGGGTCCAGCCCAAATCCTAGAGCGCAAACATAATCTTTCTTACGTTTAAGCGATGCTCGTTGCACAAGTCAGACCGTTTAAATTGTCCAGAAATGCTCTTGATATTGCCTAAATTGACAGGTGTGGTCATGCAACGAGAGAATGAGCTGAGAAAATGACAAGGTACCCGCATGATCCAGGATAGTGCCTGTGCCGATGTGAGTCGCATGAAAGAAAAAAAGAACAACAGAAAATCGAATGGGATAGAACGTACAGCGCAACATGAGATCTGTAAGTTGCCTGCCTTTCATGACTTTCTCAAGGATAGCAGCTTTAGCTATTTCCTCCTGAGTGTCAGACATTCCAGACGATTCATGATCTTTCGGCCGAAAGAAACTCTTCCATGAGGCTAGATGAAAATGTCTGACGGGTACAAGTAAGGCATTGTGAAGAATTGACCGCTGGTGGGGTGGAGAAGGAGAAGTCAAGAGCGCGTGACTTTGATGTCGTCTACATTGAGGAATGAGCTGTGGAGCAGAAGATGATGTTCGGCTCAATCGCATCACATTGCTGGTGTGCACGCGCCTGAGAGCTGTATGCATTCACAGACGCAATTGGAGGAGACAAGTGCAGATTTGTGTCAAAGACCTCCAAATGGATTCGGACAAACCCGCTACATATGATTAATTTCGTCCGATAACCAATTAGATATTTACTTGTTGATAATTTGAAATACTACAACTTTATTGTGTCACACTTGTTGTGACATGTAAGTTGTGCCGAATTTGGTCACTCGTCAGGTCCGGAGTGGCGGGGCCCCTGGTCCCCCCCATCTGACCCCAATATTTGACCCCGCATTCTTCCCCCCAGGTCGGTACATGTTCCGCGGACATTTCACCATGGAGCTGCGCCAGCAGCGTCGCATTAATCTGGCATGTGCAAACAATTTTGTTCCGAGTTTTGACTAGTAAATCAGCTCTTTTCAAAAAATTAACCGATCAACCACGTCCACCGAACGCCTCTAGTCTTTTACGTTTTCTTCGTCTACTTCAGGTGATTCCAGACCTAACCACTGGTGGCCTACAAATCTTCATCCAAACTTATTCTCGGCATGTGCTCTCGCCATTCTGAGCAGATCGGACAGACCCACAATCAGTAATACTTACCTTGAGATGAGGCAGCACAAATCAGATGAAGATCAGGCCGCCATCTGTTCAAGTTCTTTTTCAGGATCTCTCTTCGGTCACGGATCTATTACATACGCATTCGGTTTGCTTTGCCTCGCCTCTGTTTTCGCCTCTCTATTTTATGCCATGGTCTTCTTCTGATACCTCATTCCACCCACCCCTCCACACCCCACACCATTATGTCTGACTCCCGCAGACTATTGGAAGCTGCAAACGCGCTTTCTCAACTTCTACGTCAGCACTCCATTGCCCACGCCTTCTATGGTAGCATTCTCACTGCTGTGCTCTCTGATAATCCACGTTGCGATGTGAGAAAACTAGTGCCCACACGCCCTCATACTGACATCCTTCCAGGAAATATTCTGTATTGTTGAAGGTGGTTCCACACACCCCTTCCGTCGAGTCAGACAAGCCGTTGTGGGGAGTGAGCACTTCACGACCACACACTCACCATGGAGCAACCGGTAGAGGAGTCTCCTACTAGTGTGGTCATTCTTGTAACCGAGTCTGCCTAGTTTGCATGCTACATATCGTCAGCTCATCCCAGCCATCGAGGTGAGCATGTCTTCGACGCATTTTTGACGATGTCGTTAATGATAGCGGCATTGGAGATTGAGATACTACCCGCTGGCGAGTATGGACCCAGACGACTGGATAATTCCACTATCATGCAATTACAAGGCATCCCCTTTTTGACCCTGTCCGAATTTGTTCGGGCAAAGCTGAAGGCTTGGACAATGTAAGTAACTACTATCCCATAGTCTGGTAAATCAACTTATTCTTTCACAGACGCGGCTCAGACCGTGACGCTCAAGACATCATTTACGCATTATGCCGCTACTGGAATCGGTTGGATATCAATCGCGTTCCTGAGCAAGATATGAACCACTTCGTCACTGCCCATCGCACTGCGGCCCTATCCTGGGCAGCGCTAAAAAGAAAATATGGTTTGTGAAAGCGCTGAAGGGCATGAGTCAGGGTGGGTGCCTATCAGATTGATACTGATTGCGAAATGTGTCCAAAGGGGTAGGGGCTTTCCACTCAGAAGCGTAGTATGTTGTAATGTATCTTTGGAATTGCAGATGCGCAATTCCACGCGGCTATGCCGCTGAGTCCATTTTTGTCTGGGCGACTATATCACGGCTACACAATTTTCAGAACCTCGGCCTCTCGTAAGACTGGTTCGTACATGATATCATACTATGAATCATACATACGACATTCGCCCATGATTGTGACACGGTGGTTCTCGGCAAGTAAGGGGAGTTTCCGCTGGCGACAGCAGCGTGTCTTGACTAATCTAGTCATGAAATGGCGTTGCTAATTCAGGGTAGGTGAAGCCTATGAAATCCTCGGGGAGCGGTGTAGATATTCAGGAAATAGAACTGTGTGTATAGGCTCTGCGCTTCCAAGGTTTGTCCATTGGTTCTGCGCACGCTCCTACATTTGTATTTCCACCCGTCGGTAGTTGCTAAAGTCAGGGGTCGCAGCAGTGTAATGGACCACTGGGGATCACTCCGCCGGCGAAGGCTGATAGCTTCTCGCGTTATCGTAGACAATCTCTGGAAGAGCGAGCATTGACCTGTGCCGATAGCCCAGCATGCCATCTGCCACGAAGTCACAATAGTCATGTAACAAAATCGCGGAGATATAAGGGCTTTCGACAGCATGAATTACCAACGACCAGGTAACTCCAGGTAATCTTCACCGTCCAAGCCAAAGAACGTCCAGTCTGGAACTTTGTGAGTATCATCTGTCTCTCACGGAATCAGCCGATACCAATCGGCTGGCTTGTTGTGTGCGATCAATGTGATGTCCCAGTTTTTGTAAGCCTGGAACGGAGAAGGGATGGACCCGACCACGCCCGACCTTCGTGTTCGATCATGGGGTTCTATCAGAAAATGAACGATTATTAAAGGGGATACTGACTGAAAGCTGGAGTATTGTTGACGTCTGACAAGAAGGGGTGCGAAGCGCGAACAATCCAAAACCACTCAGGGCTTTTGAGCGGTAATGATTGTATAGGAGTGTTGCGGAAACACAACGCCTGCTTGCCTCCCATCAATATTCCTGATAGCCGGGACAAAAATCCATGGAATATGGATTTTCTTACCATTAATATTGATAAATGAAAGGACGGCAAGTGAACGGAAGAAAAACATCAGAACGTGAGAAATACAGAATGTGACTGTATCACCGTGACGTGACTATCCGCGCAAGACGCGTAATACGTTCGCTGGCTCAGGTAGTAATCCTTGTCGTTCTCCTTCACGATGCCTATCGCAGTTCATAAAGCCAAGACGCCTGGAGGCATCCAGTCGTACTATCAAGCCAAGATTGAGGCTGCGGAACTTTTGATTAATCAGAAAACACAGAACCTGCGTCGATTGGAGGCTCAACGGAATGCACTGAATGCACGAGGTGCGTTTGGATTGCATTGATTCTAATGGAGGCGTTTATAGGACGGAATCACAGTGCGACTGCTACGAGAGGAGCTTCAGCTCCTACACGAACCCGGAAGTTACGTTGGAGAAATTGTAAAGGTTATGGGGAAGAAGAAGGTCCTCGTCAAGGTGCAACCTGAAGGCAAATACAGTACGTGCTGGGTCTTGAATAACGCTTTCTGTATCCGCTCACACTGCGCAGTCGTTGATTTTGACCCGTCAATCGAGCTGTCCCAACTTTCCGCTTCACTGCGTGTGGCTCTCCGTTCTGACTCTTATACCATCCACAAGATACTGCCGAACAAGGTCGACCCACTCGTCTCCCTCATGATGGTGGAGAAAGTCCCAGATAGCACTTACGAAATGGTGGGAGGTTTGGATAAGCAAATAAAGGAAATAAAGGAAGTTATCGAATTGCCCGTCAAACACCCAGAGCTCTTCGAGTCTCTTGGTATTGCACAGCCCAAGGGTGTTCTTCTCTATGGTCCTCCCGGGACTGGAAAGACCCTTCTCGCTCGTGCTGTCGCACACCACACAGACTGCAAATTCATCCGTGTTTCAGGCTCTGAGCTTGTTCAGAAATACATTGGTGAAGGAAGCAGAATGGTTCGGGAGCTGTTCGTCATGGCCAGGGAGCATGCACCTAGTATCATCTTCATGGATGAGATCGATTCTATCGGCAGTTCGCGAGGAGACAGTGGTTCGGGAGGTGGCGATTCGGAAGTACAGCGGACGATGTTGGAGCTTCTCAATCAGCTGGATGGTTTCGAGGCCACGAAGAACATCAAGGTTATCATGGCTACAAATCGTATAGGTTTGTGGGTTCTCGTGAGGCATTGATGGCTTGCTGAAGGTGCCTGCCGTAGACATCTTGGATTCTGCACTTCTTCGTCCGGGACGTATTGACCGGAAGATCGAATTCCCTCCCCCTGGCCCAGAAGCTCGCGTTAGCATTCTTAAAATCCACTCTCGCAAGGTAAGTTGTCTGCATCCTGCATCTTTCGGGGGTCCTCAGAACATTGTCGTTATTAGATGTCGCTGCAACGCGGTATCGATCTCAAAGTACTCGCCGAGAAAATGGGCCAGTGCTCAGGCGCCGAAGTGCGCGGTATATGTACAGAAGCAGGTACGTCCTTCGATGGTCTTCGTAATTCGCATTTGTTGATCAGGAAAATAGGTATGTACGCGCTTCGGGAGCGGCGGCAGCATGTTACGCAGGAAGACTTTGAGTTCGCTATTGCGAAGGTGCTCAAAAAGAACCAGGAGGGTAATACGTCGGTCAATAAGTTATTCTCATGATTGTATTTGCGATTGGTATTTGCATAATTCTTTTTTCCCATTCCATCCCGTGCTGCTTGACGGACTTTTGAGACTTGAGCACGGCACGCGGTTGGAGTTGATTGGTGATCGACGATTGCACGCTATCAGCCGGTCTTCCAGCCATCGTGTCGTCACGGTACAGCTATATTTGCTAGCAGATCGCTGGTTCTCGTTGGGCTCTTGCCACGACACAGATCAGTTCATGGATCGATACCTCATTGATCAATAGCTCGATCATGAATTGTATGTTCTGAAGACGAAGCGCTGACATTGGAGCATATGTTCCTATGTTCTTGGGGGTCGACCGGTCATAGGCTCGAGACGCCGAGTTCAGCAGATCCACGTGCATGTGACAGCGTGTGACCGATTTTGAAAAGGGGCATATTCCTGCCTCAAGTCTTACCTTGCGCCCAAACTCGAGTATCGGTCTACCCAGAATCATTGATAGTGTTGAGCCAGTATAGATGTAAGTCTGCTCTCCTTCGCAGATGTGAGTTAGATTATTATGCTTAGCAGCGAAAATAAGACCGTGTTCTAACAAACAACATGCCGGTCCGGGGGATGTCTGTCACGTCTCCCTAAACTGTTCTCCCGTCAATCGTTCGAGGATGCTAGCCCTAGTGCTTGTGCTCCCCGATGGCCAGACAGTGCTTGCTGTGACACATTCCAAGCTGAACTCGTTCAGCCCTACCTCCTTGCCAATGACAATTGCGGTGCACATTCGCCGTATCCCTGAAACCCCCACCAGACCTGTATGACCCGCGTGACACCGCTCACGGCCAAGCAGAACATACGTGGGACATCAGGGCTATCGGCCAAGTATGCTACCAGTGGCGTGCCATCACACTTGGTTGCCCTGCCTTGTGGACCTATGTTTCTCCCGCTCCCTTGACGCTCGACATACGGGGTTACACCGAATTTCCACTCCGTGCTATCCGGTTGACGATGGAGCATCTAGTTCACACCCATACATTCGTCATCCTTGCAAAATTCTACTATTTCCTTCGCCGAGCTTCTGGTCTCTTCTGGAATCCTTTACAATCATTCCATATCATACTCAGTTGACTTCGAAACTCCTGCGCTACGGAAGCTCTTCCTGGGTGATAATATCATGCTTTATGGCCAGTGTAACCGAGATCTTCGTGATCGAAGATCTCACGCATCTGGACATC
The DNA here is from genome assembly GCA_016628065.1 of Suillus lakei. Lineage (NCBI taxonomy): Eukaryota > Fungi > Basidiomycota > Agaricomycetes > Boletales > Suillaceae > Suillus > Suillus lakei. Next base: position 8,074 of record JABBWA010000256.1, on the reverse strand, counting down.
AGACGTGTCATGATCAGGTCCATCATCCAGAATTCATCAATATTTACCAGGGATCACCGTCCCTGCAGATTCTTGCACTGGAACTTATTGTTATCTTTGCTTTGCCCATGCCCATAATCAACCTGCCTCTCGTGACAAGTATCAAGCTAAGGGAGTTCGTACGGGGCTGCTCTGTCTTGCTTCAGCATACCCCTGCGTAAAGGCGCTCATGACTCGGAGGGGGACCTCGACCTTCCTGATCTTTTGCGATTATCTCTGCACTACTTGCGCAAAATGCAACATAGATCTGCAAAAACCACACCGACTCTTTATCAGCTTTCGACAGGCTAAGGTGTCTTCATACTACTACCCGACACCGCCGCCATCGCTGACCATACGGTTGGCCGCGATGGAGCCCTCCCAGGAAATCGATATATTTTGTGATGTATCTGACAACCCGCTGGGACCCGAACTGGCGCATGGTCTTCCGCTACACACTACCTCAATACAGCCAGACGACGCCCAAAGACCCAGTATCTGCAACGAACTTTTGTCTTGACCGCTTAACAGACGCAACCATGCGTTGGATATCCGGAGACTCGTCATTTTACAAACAGCTCTCGAGGCAGATGCATTCCTTGAGCCGTGCAACTCGCCCAATTCGATAAATTTGTTCGAACGGTGAATGAATTGGGCTTAAATATGCTGTCTTTGACACTGCTGAGGCACGCAGAGATGTATTTGTAGACACTTCGCGCTGACATAGGACTGACTACGTATTTTGATGGACATCATTCACTGGCATTCATAAATCATATTTGCATTGAACTAGCTGCGCTTGTATCCCACAATTTTAGGATCAGCTACTCGATCAATATCTGCAAATTTCTGCTAACATGTGTGTAGATACTCGAGAAACGTCCTCACTAGCCGCTCAATCGGTTGCCTCACAGGCGTCGCGCTATCCAAAATGCTCGACCCCCCAAGCATCCCAGCTCTCGCCCACCCATCCACCACGACATTCCCCCACAACACCAGCCAGCACATCGTCCACACCCGTCTTTATTCCCCGCAATAACACGCTCGAGAATCACCCCAGTGCCCATCATTCCAAATGGCAGCAGCATGCGCCACATCTCAGAGGACGGGTCGATGACGAGTAGTGTGAGGTGATGAAAGAACCCAAGGTGAGGAACGTGCCTAAAAAGCAGAGAAAGTGGGTGTCCACCAAGGAAAATGAATAACCGACGGGACCATTGGTGCCAGCGTCGGCTCCAGAATTCTCTGAGAGAGGTGGCGCGCCAGGGGGATTCGAATGAGGGGGGCATTGGTCTGGATGTTGCCTGAATAAGAGTACGCAAAGAACTGCGGTGAGCTCGTAACCGGCTTGGAGCACTGAATAGATACCGAACGCGCATAGCGCCGCTATGATGCTCGATCGAAAATAACGGAGGTGCGGTGGAAGCGAGTCGTCGAAGATGGTACCACCATCAACAGAGCCAAATGTATGTGATGAGAAGGACTGTACAGCAGAGTGAATCGCGCCGCAAAGAAATGAGTGCTTTAGACAAGAGACGAGGGCGGAAGTGGCAAAGGCCAATCGCGAGGATCTCAGGTGGGACGTAAAGTCCCTGCGATCAGTCCCAACTACAACCTCGAAAGTTACATGTCAAATCTCGAGCACGGAGTCACTTCGCTTTGATACATGGGTTGGTGATCGCCGAGCCACGCGAATAAAAGGTATCGTTTGCACTGTCCATTTAAGGGTGTGTGGTGCAATACAAAACATGGATAGCTGAAGGAGAAGTTCAATGTTGTAGCAGTTAATGCAGATACGACGGGAACTCACTTGCAAGTCGATATTTAAAAAGTGAAGTTTCGGTTGCCCCCATGCACACATCTAATGATGTAGCAGCGCGAAATGCCAGGAAAGAAATTCTCAGTTGTGAGTAGTAGCACCCTAGCTGTGGGGAGACGCAAGCCGTCTGAGGCCGTAGGTTATATCAATGCAGTACTATGAGGCGGATGACTGGTTCAAACGTGACTGAGTCATGGAGCCGAAAAAGCCGAGCTAATCATATGCGGAGCGATGGAGTACATTATGATATGATTTCATAACCCTTTCGATCATCATACAGGGCCTACCTACTAGTCAGACTAGCGGACGGATGCCGCCGGCCCCATGCCTCATTCAATACTGGAGAATGATAGGGTCATCTACGCAGGGCCGTTAATCTAAACTTTGACGGAGCTTGATCCGAGAGCCAGTAAAGACAACTTGAAGCATGAGTGCCTCACACCGAGAAAGCCCGCTTGTCGTAGTGGATAGATTGAAGATGTCGACTAGATCTGCCATTGATCAAGCTAAGGCTGTATCGATACTATTAAACTCACTTTTGGCGCTGGGTGACGACATTGGCACTGCCACCACCGCATCGGGCGAAATTTGGAAAGACTTCATTTATGCAAAGGGCTGTAAACTCAGTACATGAAAGAGATAAGGAAAAAAGACGAGATTTGAGTGAGTTGAGCGAGCTCGTCGTGCGTGGCGATGAGCAAGATGGTTTGGGTGATGTGGGAAATTATGGTGAGGCGAAGAGCGGCCTAAATGTACCTCGGCCACCCGGATATAGGCAGATTATATAACATAGGACATATCCTACGAAGGGACTGCTGAGGGAAGTGCTGAAGTGCTGCAGGTGAACCCCACTAAGGAAGATCCTGTTGGCATCAACGTTACTAGTGAGTACTATTAACAATGGTGACACACAGATGCACCCATGTCGTGACACCCTACGCATACCTGAGCTAACCTGATTTAAAATGCTCACAAGCATGATGCGAGCGACTTCGCAACAAAGTTGCATCTTTGGATGCATCTTTAGTCGTCGTCGAGGATGAGGCCATGGTCGTCTTCAGTAACGGTGAGCGTGCACGTAGCGTCTAATGCACGTAGAATTGCACGACGCCAAAGCTCGCGACAGCACAGCGCACTAGCACAACCCCAGGCTCGTCCCGCTCCTTCACGAACACCAACGTCAGCAAGAACAGACCCATATGCCTTCCTCGCGCCTCATCTCGAACAGCTGCGTACTTCCTTGCTCACCCTCCTCGGCAGTTCGCATCCTTCCCTCAATGCCATCGCCCAATACTACTTTCTCCACCCCTCCAAACAAGTCCGACCCCTCCTCGTCCTCCTCTTCGCGTGTGCAACAAACGGACTAGGCGCTGAATTTCCCCAAGCAAACTGGGCAGTAGACAATTTAAGAGCACGCCAACAAGAGCTCGACGCGCCCTTAACTCGAAAAGACATCCTATGCGACTGGAATCCCAGCATGCCAGACCACACCGCGTCATTCGAGAGCGCGTTCGAACTGCGTATTCCCCCTCTCCAACCATCCCCATATACCCCACCACCCCCACTCCTCCATCAAACGCACTCGCCAGCACTCACCCATACATTGCTTCCTACGCAGTTGCGTCTAGCACAGATTGTGGAGATGATACATGTTGCTTCTTTACTCCATGACGACGTACTTGACAAGTCTCCCCTTCGTCGTGGCACAGCTAGTGCACCAGTTGCTTTTGGCAATAAGCTAACTGTGCTCAGTGGTAATTTTCTGTTTGGACGCGCCATTGCTGCGTTGAGTCGGCTAGGGAGTCATGAGGTGGCAGAGCTCATCACGAGCGCTATTGCTAATCTTGTAGAGGGCGAATTTTTCAAATGAAGAGTCGAAAGGAAGCTGCTCCGTCTGCGAGTAGTGCAATTGACCTCAAGGACCTTCATTCTTCCCCTTCACCCTCGTCCGATAAATGGTCAATCTATCTTAAAAAAAGTTACCTAAAGACAGCTTCGCTTATGGCCAAAGGCGCACGGGCTGCTGTCGTGCTTGGAGAATGTAGAGAAGGCGAGGTGTGGAAGGAGGTGGCGTATGCGTATGGGAGGAATTTGGGTATTGCATTTCAGGTGTGTTAGCATAATTTTTGACGTGTCTGTCTGTGCTTTTGGCTCTTTGCTTTGTCACTGCACGTGTCATTCCATTTTGCTAGCTCGTCTTGTCTTGTCATATTGCAATTTCTCTACACTATCCCCGTTCCCACGACTCGTACTCACTCCTTGCGCAGCTTATAGACGACACCCTCGATTTTTCCTCCTCCACAGCCCAGCTCGGCAAACCCGGCTTTGCAGACCTGCGCCTGGGACTCGCGACAGGACCCGCACTCTACGCAGCCGAGGAATTTCCAGAGCTCGAAGCGATGATTGGGCGGCGGTTTGGTAGTGATGGCGATGTCGAGAGGGTGATCATCGCTTCCCACTAACCCTATTTTGACAATCGCTGACTTGTTATGTATAGGCCCTGACATTGATCTCGTCTTCTCGTGGTGTAGAGCGCACGCGTGAGTTAGCGTGCGTACATGCTGAGAAAGCACGGGAGGTATTGGCATTATTGCCTAGAAGCGAGGCGAGGGATGCTTTGGAGGGGTTGACTGAAGGTGTTGTGAAACGGCGATGGTGAAGCCCAGTGGAATTCCCGTATGCGGTGACACGGCGGGAGCGGGCGTCATCCGTTTTTTGGACAATACTTATCGAATAGCAACATACGTACATGTACATTCTCCTCTGACGAGACGAGTTCCTCGCGCGATTTTAAGATGTAATCTTATGATACCATATTACAATTGAATGAATATACTTACAGCCCTCTGCATAAATTCGTGAAAATGAAGTTTTTCCAAATTTCACCTCGTATGGTCTTCCACTGCACACTATATCTCAAATACAGCCGGACGTACGACGCCCAAAGACCCAGCGTCTGTCACATCTGCAACGAACTTTGTCTTGACAGCGTAAGAAACGCAACCATGCGTGGGATATCCGGAGATTCATCATTCTACAAACAGCCCCTAAGTTAGGCAGATGCCCGCGTTGCGTCCCTTGAGCCGTGCAACTCACCCATGTCGATGATCGAGTTGTCTTCAGAACTCCAATTCAACGGAGGTGACTCTAACTTGATAAATTTGTTCGAATGGTGAATGAATTGGGCTCAAATCTGCTGTCTTTGACACTGTTAAGGCACGTAGAGATGATTTGTACACTTTGCACTGGCATGGGACTGACTACGTATTTTGATAGATATCATTCACTTGCATTCAGAAGTTTTCACATATTTGCATTGAACTAGTAGCGCTTGTATCCCACAATTTTAGTATCAGCTACTTGATCAATATCTGCAATTTTCTGCTAACATGCGTGTAGATATTCGTCAAACGTTCTCACCAGCCGCTCAATCGGTTGCCTCACAGGCGTCGCGCTATCCAAAATGCTCGACCCCCCAAGCATCCCAGCTCTCGCCCACCCATCCACCATGACATTCCCCCATAACACTAGCCAGCACATCGTCCACACCCATCCCATCCAGCCACCCGTCTTATTCCCCGCAATAACACGCTCGAGAATCACCCCAGTGCCCATCATTCCAAATGGCAAGAGCATGCGCCACATCTCCGAGGACGGGTCGATGGCGAGTAGTGCGAGGTGATGAAAGAACCCAGAGGCGAGGAACGCGCCCATGACGCCCCCGACGCGCCCAAAGAGCAGAGAAAGTGGGCGTCCACCAAGGAAAATGAATAACTGACGGAACCATTGGTGCCAGCGTCGGCTCCAGAATTCTCTGAGAGAGGTGGCACGCCAGGGAGATTCGAATGAGGGGGGACATTGGTCTGGATGTTGCCTGAATAAGAGTACGCAAAGAGCTGCGGTGAGCTCGTAATCGGCTTGGAGTACTGAATAGATGCCGAACGCGCATAGCGTCGCTATGATGCTCGATCGAAAATAACGGAGGTGCGGGGGAAGCGAGTCGTCGAAGATGGTACCACCATCAACAGAACCAAATGTGTGTGGTGAGAAGGACTGTACGGCAGAGTGAATCGTGCCGCAAAGAAATGAGTGCTTTAGACAAGAGACGAGGGCGGACGTGGCAAAGGCCAATCGTGAGGATGTAGGATGAATTTCAGGTGGGACGTAAAGTCCCTGCGACCAGTCCCAGCCACAACCTCGAAGGCTGCATGCCAAATCAAGTGTGTCGAGCACGGAGTCGCTTCGCTTCGATACATCAGTTGATGATCGCCGAGCCACACGAATAAAAGGTATCGTTTGCACTGTCCATTCAAGGGTGCGTGCTGCAATACAAAACATGGCTAGCTGAAGCACAAGTTCAGCGATGTAGCAGTTAATGCGGGTATGATGGGAACTCACTTGCAAGTTGATATTTAAAAAGTGAAGTTTCGGTTGCCCCATGCACACATCTAGCGATGTCCCAGCGCAAAATGCGAGGATCGCCGTGATGGGCCATAACGCAATGCGGACTGGCCGCGTTCGGGGCAGCAGGACAAGAAAGGCTGTGACGAAGTAACATACAACTGGTGGAAGGATGCCAGAAGCGAAGTTCTCAGCTGTGAGTGGGACCCTAGCTGTGGGGAGACGCAGGCCGTCTGGCAATGATAACATTGTGGCCCTTGATCGATTGATCAATTGGAGTACTATGAGGCGGATGACTACTAGAACGCGTTTGTAACAAGGGTCAAACGTTCATAAGTAGGTTATATATCCAGTCATGGAGCCGAAAAAGCCGAGCTTATTTCAATTTGTGAATCATATGCGGAGCAATGGAGTACATGGATGATATTGATTAGCAACAACTGTCTTCCTTCGATAGGTCTGGCTAAGGGAGATTAGATATTGATCATATCAGAAACGTGTCACGACGATGTAAAGAGATAACAGTAAACAGGTACAGTAAACAGGCCTATATAAGTAGACTATACTTAGATTTGACCCATATCTGCAAACTGCTACCACCACAATTTTCTGCTAACATTCGCTACTCGTGTGTTGGCTTGCTGGCAGGTAAAATGCTGTAACATGGTTTATAACCAGTTATTGGCACAAACTCCGAGTCTGAACGTTGAACGTTTGAGCTCTCAAAGGTGCTTGCGACGGAGCAAAATCGACTCAAATCTGAAAACTGTGCACAATGCTCTAACTTTGCAGACCCTCCTGATGTCCGACTCTGTTACTTCGCGCAGCTACCAAGCGTCAGCCTCCTGGAGTCAATTCTGGCTCGGGGAACTTTGTCCTCTCGGGAGTTTATTTGGTGCCAACGGTTCTCCATGATAGTGGGAGAGTCGTTATTTGTCGCCGCCAATGAGACTCCTCAGACCCCATTGCAACGCTGTATCACCATCTGACTTGAAGTAATGATGTGAATACTCTGCCGCCAATCCTATGCTGTTGAATCTGCACAAATATTATTTGTGTCGCCCCAAAACAAAAATGTGTGCCCCCCTGAGAAAAATGTGTGCCCCCCCCAAAACAACCAAATATTTGTGTCGCCCCGAAAAATATCATGTCGCCCCGAAATAATATCATGTCGCCCCCCAAAACAAAGTGTGTTTTGTCATGGTAAGGCTTATTTCCACTCGGGTTTACAAGAAAGAAATCAATTAAAAAGGTTGTAGTAAGAGACAGTTGCTATGTACGATTACCAGAATATAAACTGATAGAATAAAGTGCATGTAAAAGGAGGATAAATCAGTAATGTCAGTTTGCGATAGGAAGTTCGGTATGACTTGGACGATATAGGTGCAAAATAATTACAAATTAAATGATAAGACCTAGAAATTAAAGAGACGATTTCCTTCCCATGGGTTATCAAGGCTGGGATCGATGACAAAAGACCCAGAGGCCTGTAAGGTTGGTGTCGCAAAAATTTCACTAGTCTGTAATGGGGGTGTTGAGACAGGCCCAGGTGACTCAAAAGGCTCCAAAGGGGCGAGGTCAGCCTCCACTGGTACCTCTGGCTTAGCTACAACCTCATGATCGTCTAACTTGAAGGAACTGAAGAAGTCACCAGTGTATTCATCGTCACTTGCAGTTAAGTCGACTATAGTGGCTGATTCAGATAAGTTTTCAGAGTCTGATGCTGGCAGAATCTCATCGTCAGTTCCTGTTGATACTAATTACAAAAGTTTGTCATGAGTCTCACTGACGATCAACAAACAAAACCAATGTACTGTACCTCGACGATATTTGCTC
>JABBWA010000255.1:0-68462 GCA_016628065.1 Suillus lakei | reverse complement strand
GACTTCAATGGGTTAATACTAAAGCTGGTATAATTGAAGTACGTACAATTCGAGTTCTGTCATGATCACCTCTACTGGAACTCTACATGCCCCAGTTCTTGCACTAACTAAGACTTAAGTGTTGATAATCAGGGAGCACAGGCCACAATGGTATTGTCAAACACAGTGATTGCACACTGGCATGTTTTAAGGCACGTTCTGTCCTGCTCGAAGAACAAATCAAGATGTTTAAAGTAAGGAGCGTGTGAGCTGATGCAGGAAACATAATGTCAGAATTATACGCCCTCGCGATCTTCGTTATCCTCTTTGGCGACCGGGAAGATTGCACACCTGGCAAGTGACGGGCCTCCGAGGACGCGCAGGTGATGCCTAACGAGGAAGAAACAAGCGTGTATCAGCATGAAAGCTAGGTAGTTTCTTGGCAGCGATGAAGTAGCATTACGAATGCCGTGTACGAGGGGATATTTCCGCGGGGCCAAGTACTGAGCATATGTGAGCTCTTCTTCCCTTGTCATCCTATTGCCGATGTCACACAACCGATACTACATGATAACTGAACAAATATTCATTGCCTTCGATGCTATGATTTTGGGTAAATTTTGAAACCCCTGGAATCAGAGTGAACGTTAGAGCGGAGCAAAGGGGTGCAAAGAAGTGCGTCCGCGGGCAAAGATAGGTATAGTAGCATCATCTCTTATGCAGATGATGTCACATCAACCTTCTCGCAGATGTTCAAGAATTAAGGTATAGTGTATGCACTACCACCCTCATTGCCAAAAATGCAATTCCAGCGGCCCACAATACAATATTTGCTGCCATTCAAGTGCGTTCACTCTGATTGTGACTGGGATGCTGTAAATTGGACAACCCCCAAGTCCGGGATCTAGAAACATGTGCACACACACCTGACAATCCTTGCCTGGCATCTTCTGTATATCTCATTTAGGATGAGCGGATCGCATTCGCACCTAAATACATCTACTCGTTTCTTTGCTTCTCAACTCTTGGCCAACATAAATAACCAATCCAAAAATATGGTTCCGGTGCTCCTTCTGTACTCCACTTTGCCACGCACCCTCTGTGCGTTGCGCCACCATCCACCCTTCTTGCCGCTGCCATCACTCACTATGGTGCAATATAAGCAGACAATGTCAGCGGGGAACCGCTCGCTGTTTCATCATATGTCAACTGACATACTGGATGCCAGTATGGACAGTTCGGATGAGTATGTGTCGTCGCCCACACTTGTGCCCACCGCTGCACCTGAATCCACTCGGCTACGCATCTCAGGAAACGAACCATATTCAGGGTTCACGACAAGGACATGTATGCATCTCATCCGACGAAACCAGCGGTTTGTTGCTGACTATTGTCTTGCCCTAATTTGCTTCAGGTGATAGAGAGTCTCCCGATTTAGTTTTCCTTAATTTTGCTTACTCGCTCCATTACCCAAATGCAGTGGATCGTGAATAGATGGTGCTCATTAAAGCGCTATGTGTATGTTACTGTTCGCAACACCAGTTTATGCGCTTGGCTCTTCGCCCCAAGAACACCGTGGCGGTTTCATTCCGCTCCTTGCGAATCCGAATGAACTACAGTATCCATTATGGCCAATGTCTCCGGTGAGGACGCAAATACTAACTCTGACATATCCCATCATAGGTGGAGATTAAATACTCGAACTAAGCCCTTCGTCTTGGTCCATAGTTCGCGGCTAGTGTCAGGTCTGCGGCCTTTCTCTGGCTCCGGAAAGGCTCTGTAAAGCGCCTCAAAGTGACATGGGTAACGTCGCCGACACGCCCAGAGTACTATCTCAGGCTTGACATGAATTACTCGGATATTGTATTGGAACAACCAGAACGTCAAGACATTGGGGTATATTTCGCTTGATACATGGACTCGATAAAGAATAAATAAACAGTATGACCGGGACGCTACAAGGTATGTGAATACGCAACATAAATCAAGTTATGCTACAGGTAAGTAATATTCAGGTGTTCATCGAATTCAATTCAATTCATTCCCACCCCCTTCTACGTAGAACGGGACTTGAGATCAATGTTTAGAGTGAATGAACGATAGGGTCGTTTCCACTGCGAGAGAACGAGAATTGCGAAGGGTTTTGGTTTAACCGAATTCCAATCGCTGTCATGACCGACCGCATGGTGTACCTCTTCCTGAGGATGGTCATAATATTCCAGCGTCGTCCTCGTTGCCGATGTCCTCTGACATTGGGTTACCATTTTCCGTCCATGGTTACAAATGTGTTTGGTGCACGTCGACTCGTTGTTGGGGACCAGAAGAGGTTCTAAGAATATTTATAGAACCCGTCGCCAACAACCCACGAATGCGTACCATTAGACGTGTGAAGCCCCTGTCAACTTCATACGGCGATGCTGAGGAACTTTTTAACTCATGGCTGGAAATAGCTCCGTTTTCTTTGGACAACTGCCTCAGCAAGCTCTGCGCTGTGAAGGGGATCAGCATGCGGGCAACGTACATCTCAGAACCAGCATACCTGTTTTCAACGTTTTCGCGCCTGGTCTGGGGAACTTCCCCTGTCACCGAGCAAATAACGTCGCGGAGTTTCCTGGAACCCGTCCCCCTCTTTGACTCGATATTGCCTCTGCGATGCAATTTTGCTTGCTTCACAGGACGCCGGTAACCCTGTGCGCGATGGTAGAACTGCATGTTTGTGATCGCGCAATAGTGAGTCTATAGTTGGGTTAGAAGTCCAGCGAACAAACCTGCATTTATATGCCCTCCGCGCTCGGCTATTTCTTCAAGTGGAATTATCAAGTGAATTTTTTGAACCGCCTCCCCCGGACTCAAATCTACAGCGCCCGATCCAGAAGTCAGGGCGGCCTATCGATGAATGCTCCGACAATCAGTCAAACCGTGCTGCTATCAGATACTCTTCAAATTCTTCATGGAGTTCGATATCTCCACAGGGTCAGTTAATCCCAACGGATGCGAAATTTGATCAGATCTTGAAGATTGGACCGTGACATGTCAATCACTGCTGCTTACGGAGATGTCATAAAGCAAGTCAGGGCAGATCTGAATGCAATGTCGTACAGTCTATTACTCGAACACGACAATGACACCGGAGGGCCGGTGTCAATTTTCGAAAGATTAAAGTTCTTCTTCGGGTGTGGTCCCCGTCCTGCTGCATAACAGTTCACAGGCGGGAGAACCACAGCGCGTGGTGTCGAGAACAAGAAGACGAACTCTTTCTTTCATTTACGACGGTGAAAGGCATTCACACACGCCAAGAGGGAAGACTGAGCATTAATGCGACGATCCTTACACAAGTAGACGTCGTGGGTCCATATTAGCTTGCTACCACACATCTTGCAAAGGTCGTACCGGGCCGGCTATGGAACACATAGATTAACCGGACTTCATGAAAGCTTCACACATATATGGATATGCACCGATGTTTTGCCGACGTTAGTACTTAATAATAAGATGAAGGGGGGATAATGATCCAGGATCCTGACGATATACCCCTATCACTAGCGAACTTCTTTCGGACCCCGACTGTTCCGCGATCGATGATCCCGACCATGCAAAACTGAATTTTGCTATACATTCGTTTTTGAGACATACGAGGACATATTGCTTTCTCAAAGCTGCACCCATGTGATACAAGGGCAGGCACATGGACTGCCATAAACCCGTGATGTCGTGTATTGTAATTCAACGCGTAAGTATCTCAGGTTGATGCTAAGCACATGAACATATAACCGCAGCAGAAAACAGAACAAAGAAATGCCCCCTTTAGGCATTAACAATTGAAGAAAGGCACAGCAGTGATGTGATGGTGACTGACGAGCGTTTCGTATGTGAAAGTGGATGGAGGTGACCTAACATTGCGGCTTTTTTAATTTATTGTGTCCAAGACTCCAAGGAAGCCTCAGACTCGCCGGTGCGCAATGTGCGTCTCGAAAATTATAATGGCTGCACCGTGGACATCAATTCAAAGTGCTTGCTCTATTAGCAGTACTTTTGACTTGGTAAATATTGATAGATGCTCGGGAGTCACCATAAATGAAAAGAGAGGTTTGACAGTTCACGCAGTGTGCTGACATGATACTTATGATTCACAGTCACGAGGATACACATGCTTGACTGGTTCAAGCCGAACCTCCGAAATTTTCAAGAATAAGTCTCACTGTCAGGACTCGGAAATCGGAGACGTTCAGGAATGAACGCTAGATTCATCGTGAGTAAGCTCAGCTGCACTCCGTTAACGATAATACGAACCCCTCAAGGCAAATGTGACCTGTGCTCAATGCAGTAGTCCCGTTCAATCCAGCGAACAGATCTCCGCGCTGTGACTGGTCCAGTCCTCGGAGCTAAAATGAATGACAAGGGAACACAATGATTGTTTTTCGTTGGAACCCGAGGAATCATGTTTCCAGCTTGGAAACGGAATGAACCTAGATAATGCGTGACTCACTCCAAATTAATGTGACGCTTTGGGCAGTGGAACGGAGAGGCTCCCGAGTCCTGATCCCTTGTATTTTCGAAAGTGGATTCGTCGACAGGAGTTGAATAATGAGTGAATGCAGACCGCCCGAACCAGCACTTCGGCATGAACCCAACGTTACAAGGGGTCGGCTCGGAGTTGTCATGTTGGGGTGCGGGTGGCATCCGCAGCCCAAGCCCGCAACGTTACGTGCGTCCACTCCGCAGACTGATATTTAATTAGCCACGTAAGGCCCCATGAATGGGGCAGAGCGCTAACTTTGTTTTTGTCTTTTGTCGAGTTCACACAAAATGAATTCGGGACTTTCAAAATCACACAGGCCTGAAGCGGCTTGCGGTCCGACTGTTATGGTATGCTGCATCCGTCACGGTATACAATTAGTTACCGTAGGCAAACTATGGTCTAGCCCCAACAGTCTACCTGCAAAGGGAGGCCAAAGACCACAGACGGTCCTGGCAGTTGTGGAGTGGCTGTAACATGGACCGCTGTGGACCTTGTATTTGATGATCAGGATTGAGTTCTCGCGAGTGCTTGACCCTATTCGATGTTTTCGTACGTTAACTATTTGCTTGCCTCGGTGCAGTGTTTTGCTTGCTCGGTAGCGCATTGATGCGTCCGACAGCAGCCTTACTAAGTGCGCGCAACTGATCGCTTCTTTACTAATCAGTCTCGATGGCTAGGAACAGCATTTGATTGGTCAAAGAGACAAAAAAAAGTACTTACGAGAACGAGTCCCGAGCTAACCAAATGCGTTCTGTCAACGAGTCTTCGAGCGTTTTTGATCGAAGATTTTTAGATGCTGAGTCGGCAGCTGTGACAGTCAATTACAACGGAACAGTTTTGAAATTCGAGCACCGATAAATGATTGAGTCCGAGGCTGCCACCTTTGGGAATTTGGTTTCCACCCTGATCTACCATTGGTGGGGAAACCCCTATGGTACTCAGAGCCACTTCAAGATTATGGTGAGCCTCACATTTTCCCCTCACGATCAATCGTCATTACCAGACGTTGACGCCTGCGCTTGGTGTACCGCTCAGGGCTCTACTAGTTCCACTCGGTGTCGTTCTCACCGCCGAGCAACAAACAACGTCTGAGCTTGCCGAGAGAGAGACAGAGAGAGCGTACCTGTTTATCTCACACTGAAGTAAATTTAACAATGCCAAGACCGCGATGAGAGAAGATACTTCGTCTTGAACGTTACTCGAGTTCGGTTGCTTGATCAATGTTGAATTTTCCTCGAGGGGAGTGGGGTACTCGCGACAGCGAGGAGTCTCGAGGAGATCTATCTTGGCAACCATCAATATCGACAAAAAAAGGAGCACGCATATGAAGGGAAATGGCCATCGGGTGACTATGCAGAAGCATGAGTGAGGATGTCGGAGAAAGAGAAATGAGGCATACTTTCGAGCAATGCCTCACCGGGCACTGCCCATTCACAAATTTTCTTATTCTCACCTTCAGGCAAGACGCGCTTGCCAGTGCAGAAGGTGACACAGATATGGTTGTCATCAGATGCGGATACGACGAGTGTGTCAGCAGAGTTCAAATGGAGTGAATGCGAAGTGTGATACTGGTCGATCTAGGGAGCACCAATAGTAGGTCGACAGGTCTCACTCGCGTGCGAGAATTGAGCTATATCGTAACGCTACAAACCGCGCGCGCGCACCCAGAAGTACTGCCAGTACTGTTCTGTGTAAGATCTTCAACGTTCCTGCCTTTTTTATATGCGCCATCTCTACATTAGAATTCTCCGACTACAGAACATAGTGCGAAGTTTGCATCCGCATTTGACAGAAAGCAGTGGCCAGATTCTAACTCGTAAACGGAATGTCTGCGGAGCAAGCCGCGGGGCCCGGAATTCGGATACGGCATCTGATGAAGATGAGGCTATTGGGACCGCATTGAGTGAGCACTCCACATGGCACGTGGAGCACTGCGCAGCAGTATCCCTGTCATAGTATTTCAAGTTGAACATAGTATCGGGTCCGGATAGCCTGGATGAAACATGCGAATTGCGGCACCTTGGTTAAATGTCTGTCACAACCATCAAGGTAGTCCCTGGGGAAGGAAAAAACGACATGAATAGGAACAGGGACATATCGCCAGCGCTTCATCTGCGCAGCACGGCTGTGAGGGGAACACGGGCATTAGTAGCCGAATGAATTGAATGAATAGGGCGCCCAGCTTTCTAGACTCCAAATCAATTATCCATCGTCTCCATCCCTCTCATCAGTGGTTGGCGCGAAGCAAGTTCGTCTAAACGGTACTTCTCGCGAGTTACAGCCTGGAGGCTCCGCCAGGCAAAACTGATTGCTGACTTCTTGCTTACCAGGGATTTGGATCCCAGTGATTATATTCCGCCACATTGGCATTCGAAGATCCTGGTGGGCTGCTCTCGCATACGTAGTCCACGGTCTGCCGTACTTGGGACACCGAACGCCAACCATATCTTTCCCGACCAGTAAGACGCAACAGATGTCAGCGGTTACACCCATCCAAACGATGCGAGGCCACACCGGCTATGTACGAGGTGTCGTACACTTGCCCGGCGGACGACGCATCATCACATGTTCAGATGATGGTTCACTCCGACTATGGGACCTGGAGGGTGGTGCACAGATAGGCAGTGACCTGCGAGATGAGGGTCATGAGACAGGAGGAGTGATAACCATAGCATTGTCTCCCAACAGCACCACTGTTGCAAGCGGAAGCGTTCATGGGACAGTGAGGTTGTGGGATGTCGAGACCGGGAAGGTTGTCGCCAGATGGACCAGACATACTGATGTTGTGTGGTCAGTGCGCTGGAGTGAAGATGGTGAACGAGTGGTGAGCGGTTCTGAGGACGGGACAGTAATAGTGTCGAATGTCGAGACCGGGAAACCCTGGACCATCCTAGGTCCAATCCAGACCAGGCATGAGTGGGTGTGGGCGGCGATCTACTCGCCCGACTCAACAAAAATTGCAACGGGTGGAACCTACGAGAGGGCAGTTAAAATCTGGGACGGCGAGACAGGCAAGCTGCTCTCCACAATCAAACACGATCTATCAGTTTGGAGTCTAGCCTGGACGTCAGATGAAAAAAAGCTTATCTCCGGGTCATCCCGTGGCTTCATTAGGATATTCGACACGGTCACATGGCAGGAAATCGCCATCCTCGAGGGTCACCAAAACACTGTCAAAGGCCTTTCCTTGTTTCCGAATGACCGCCTCCTTGCGAGTGTATCATGGGATAAAACAGCACGTCTCTGGAATCTCGATACAAACCTTCCAGTTGGTCCACCTCTCGAGCACGAAGATTATGTGGACTGTGCAGCCTTTTCCCCTGATGGAAAGGTCCTAGTCACAGGTTGCCGTGATCACAATGTGTACGTGTGGGATGTTCATACCATCCTCAATGAAGCTGGTCATGAAGACCTCATTTCCATTCCAGATGTGAGCACAAACAAACTATTCGCTCTATCTCACTGACAATCTCCGCTTTTAGGTGCCGCGAGATCGACTCGAACAGAAGGTATGTAGTATCTTATCGCTCTCCGGTAACACTACCCTAATCATCCACTTGCAGATCTCAGCTGGAAAGTCGTTAATAGACGTGCGTGACGTGTTTTTCAAGCCTTTCAATAATATTAATAATATTGGCATTGTAGCCTGATGCTACGCGGCGTCCAGTCCCGCCCAAAGACGCCCATCGACTACCGCGAGGTTTTTTCGATAACACACAAGACGGAATTCATGTTTATTGCATCTCGATTAATTAATTCTTGTTCTTATCCTGTGCTGTCAGTCCTCCGTGACCCACGGGAATCATCCTACCCATTCCTCTGCGCGCCGCCGCGGGAGCCTTTCTTCGTTCTTCCACCGCTCTCAACCCAACACTGGTGAACCAAATAATTTCCAGCAACGTAAAAGGGAAGGCTTCTTCTCTCTTCGTCGCGGCGTTCGTACTGTCGAAGTTGCTACAGTACAAGACAAACGGGTATGTTTCTGTTCGGCCCTGTTTCCAATGTTTGAAGTCAAATAATTTCTGCATAGACATTAGTCGTTGCTCGGCGGCCAGAGCGAGATAGTGACAAGCCCAAACGACCACATCAAGGCTCAGTGCAGGCGTCGATATCGCAAAGTCAGCCTAACGCTGCCTCGACGACCACAACACTTCCTGTTCATGCTACTAGCACTACCACGGCAGCGAGTGCAACCGGCGCGCACTCACAATCCACTATCATTATCAAGAACCCCTACGTGGCTGACCCGTTTCTTTGTTTTCGTCTGCTGCGTATCTGTTCAACACACTGATGAATAAGGATACCTCATCGACAAATGTTTTCATCTTTGCTTCCTAGTAACCCTCTCCGAGTCTATGATTACCTTGTCTTGTGCAACCGCATCAGCTTGAGATAGTAATACGTTACCCTCATGTCTAGTTGCTGCCTCGTCAACGCTCCCAAACGGACACCAAACATATATGCTATCTACACGAACCACGCTTCTTGTTTTCTGCATGCTGCATCGATATCTTGTTCTGCTGTACGAGCTGGCATTCATGCTATTGTACTTGTGGAGATATTCGAGGTGGTAACTAATATTACAATTGACTTCGAACATTCCTCGGTTGCGTTGCCCTGCTGCAAGATCGGATTTTCCACGTAGTCACGGTCGCCATCGGACGTTTGTTTATTTCTGAAGCTGTAGTCAAACAAAGACTTTACTAATCGGTATTAGTCAGGCTACGATAGGAATTTCTGAAGAGCCTCACCTCATGATCAAACACTTATGTGGATCGGGGTAGTCCGCATATATTATTATATACATACAACTATTCTCCCAGATTCTCTCACGTCCTTTCATCCACCTTCAGGATGAATACAGAGAAGAGTGAGAAGGCAGGTTTCTGTCTGCCTTCTAATGAGCTGCTTCCGCATCCTCCAGGTCTAGTTCAAGCCTCGAGGCATCCAAGGCTGGCCAGTTTTCCGCAAGTTCCTGGTTTCTGCGAGCTTCGCCCTTATCTTTTTCTTACTCTACAAGGCCCACTCAATCTTCTGCTTCGTTGGTTTGAAGAAAGACAACCAATCGTACCATGGCAAGAAGTATTCTGAATCATATGACAGTTACGTAAAGCGTATCGAAGAGGGCTATCTGTGAGTACGAACTTTGCGGTGCGCATCAAGATCTGATTCTCAGTTCATTGGCGCCTATAGTGCCGTTCCATCCGCAGAGTCAGCGCTTGCAGCCTCACGTGACTACGCTACACACCCACATTTAGCTGGCGCAGTGGAAGACTTCCAGGATGCAAAGGATATCCTTGCGCTCTTCCAATCCGAGTTTGGTATCCCTACGCCTGCTACAGAGCCCATCTACCCAGCAGGCTCCCCCGAATCCCGCGAGGCAACGCTCAGTACAACCTCCAAGCTTAGCAAACCTGCTGCATGGGTCGACATCTATTACCCAGTCATGAACACAGGGAATGCAGATGGCATGGTTGTGGAACTGCTTGGCGAGAGTGACCAACCCATCTGGAAAGCTGATCTGCTTGAGGATGGTGATCCTCGTGACGAGACCGCTGCCAAGTACAAGCATTCCGTTCCACCCTTCCACGGTTTCAGCGCTGCTGGTGAGGCTATCGGCCAACTGGTGTATGCGAACTACGGCACCCATGATGACTATGAGAAACTCGTTGGCGCCGGAGTTGACCTCACAGGCAAGATCATCCTGGCTCGCTACGGTGCTAATTTCCGTGGTCTTAAGGTGAGCCGTGTGGTGTCTAATGACACGACGGATTATTGATCAGATAACAAGGTGCAAGGCGCAGCGGAGCGCGGGGCAGTTGGTGTCCTTATTTACTCTGACCCTCGAGACGACGGCAGTGTCACAGTGGAGAACGGATATGAGCCGTACCCCGCTGGTCCTGCGAGAAATCCTACATCCATACAACGTGGCTCGGTTATGTACCTCTCGATCTACGCAGGTGACCCTACCACGCCAGGCTATCCTGCATATGAGAATGCAACTCGTGTTGAGGCAACTAATATCCCAAATGTTCCAAGCTTGCCACTTTCCTGGGCCAACGCCAAACTTCTTTTTGAGGAGGAGCTCGGCGGTGTTCTTGAGGGCACCAAGTTGAACGGGAGAGTTGGAAGCAAAAAAGTTAGGATGGTTAATGACGGTAAGCCATTGCAATTGCAATTGCCGGTTGGATCGTTGCTAAGCATAGTCGTGCAGTGGACGCCAAGGTCACACCTATCTGGAACACCATGGTTGCAATTCCTGGCCACATCAAAGACGAAGTTGTCCTCCTTGGGTGCCACCGTGACGGTCAGTTGTGCGATCTTCCTGTGTGGTATGCACCTCATACTTCGACATAGCTTGGGTTATGGGCGCTGCGGATCCCACATCCGGCACTGTCTCTCTCCACGAAGTTGTTCGGGGACTTGGCGCCCTTTACAAGCGTGGATGGAAACCGCTGCGTACGATTGTCATTGCTAGCTGGGATGCTGAGGAGGTAAGTGCGATCAGTTTTCTTCAGCAGCTTTCCTTATTCATGATCCCAGTACGGTCTCATCGGAAGCACTGAGTGGGGCGAGGATTTTGCCGATTGGATCCAGCAGCATGTAGTCTCATACGTCAACGTCGGTATGTTGTTCATCCGTATTGTGCATGTGTTGTCTGCTTAAAGTCGGCGACAGACGTATCAGTGTCTGGTTCTCACTGGGGGACTTCTGCTTCCCCTTCTCTCGCCCACCTTATCCAGCGCTCCGCCCAAGACGTCCCTCACCCTACTGATGCCACAAAGACCCTGTGGGATGCTCATTTTGACGTTGGTCCTTACGAAGGCCCCATAGATGCCGAATTTTCTCGCATGTGGGACAAAAAGATCTCAAATGAACCACGAATTGGCCCATTGGGATCAGGAAGTGATTATACAGTCTTCCTGCAGAGACTTGGTGTTCGTCTCTTATCATATATTCCTGCCGGGGTACTCAATTCATTATGTCATTGTAGGTTGCCAGCTCCGACCAGGGCTTCGGTAATACTCCGACAGATGCGCCATACCACTACCACTCTATCTATGACTCGCAGATGTGGCAAGAGGTGTACGCAGACCCTGGTTTCCACAAGCATGTTTGTTGTCACACATTCGTCCTTGCGTTCGCCAATCTCACCTGTGACTAGGTTGCTGTCGCGCAGAATTTGGGTCTGTTGACATTGCGTCTCACAGACTCCATAATCCTCCCTCTCAACACCACTCAGTATGCGCTTGAGCTTGACTCCTACGTCGATACGTGAGTATCTACAAACGAAGTCGCATCATATGCCCTGCTGATCCTTTCCAGTGTCATCAAGTCTACTTACCGTGAAGAGATTCTGCCGGATCTGTTCCCTCTCAGGAGGGCCATTGCAAAGCTGCAGGATGCAAGCTTTAAGCTTGATGAGGAGAAAGCTGCTGCGGAGAAGGCTTTCCACAAGGCTTTGAAGAAAGTCGGTCGTGCTCGCGGTCCCCGCGTTGTTCGGCGGATCATTCAATGGATCAAGAAGCGTCTTGGTATTGGTGCACAGGAGGTCCAAGACTTAAGGTTTGGCGTACTCAAATGGATGTCGTCTGTAGGAGAGTCAAGGTTCTCGGAAACGGATATCTGCAAGTCGCGTGGCAAGGGCCCGCTATGTGATTTCATACGGGCAGCTAAGAGGGTCAGGGCCGCCAATCAAAAACTCACGGCGTTCGAACGTGGATTTCTCTCTGAGGACGGCATTAAGGATAGGGAGTGGTACAGGCATTTGGGAGTTGCTCCCGGGAAACACCTTGGTAAGCCTCTCTGTAGTACTGTGCATTCTAGCTAATGGTTTTTACACAGGGTATGCGCCGACGACATTGCCAGGCCTAACGGAAGCTATTGTTTATGACCAGGATCACGAGCTCGCCGAGTATGAGGCTGCTCGACTGACCGCACTCATTGAAAACCTCGCAGACTTCCTTGAGGTCTAAAGCACTGAAGTTATTATATACTACCGTCTGTAGGCTTACAGGCCAGCAAACACGAAGATCATTATGAACCTGCTTTCTTAATTAAACGCTATTCGGCATCGGCCAGGTGAATTCAAGTGAACTGGTATCAGCGACTGAAGGTGCATATATACGATTCTCAGGCTTGTCGATATGCGATTCAGATTATGGCCAAGCACACACATTATGCGAGAAGAAAACTCGCCCCCTTTGTCGATGCGCAAATTCAGATCATTGGGGTTCCACTACTCGTATTGTCGGAGGAAGCATTCGGAACCAATGTAAGATTGAATAACTTTGTCTGGCATGACAATGCCTAGCAAGTAGCACAATAAGCCGTTTGACAAGCAGTAGCAAGAGTAAGTAGTGCCACATCTACAATATAAATTCACTGCAATAAGCGTCCCGAATTCGAGACACTAGTATGAAGAGTGACGACAGAGGACTCCGGAACAAATTCAGAATAATACGTGATACATACTAGTCCTCCGAGGGTGCATCAGAATCAGGATCAGACTCGAGATCAGACTCAGAGTCGTCCCAGGTGCAAATGGGACAAGAGCAAGAATAATTGAGGAGCCTCGACAACCGTTCAGTCCTATCCCAATCAACGTCTGTAACCACTTCCTCCAGGAGCTGTACCTGATCAAACATCAAATTCCTGCACATTGTGACTTGGAGTTTGTGTATATGGACACCATCATGATCGGCTCGCATCGCGATGACGTCCCGAAGGCTTTCGGGTTCATCATCTTGGAAGTCGACGCTCTTGAGCTCTAGAGCATGGAGCGAGGGGTACGCTATGTCCAAATTCTGCGTGCCTTTACTGCGAAGCGCCGCGATCAATCCCCCAATGGAGCTCTTGCTCAGATGGATGACTTTGAGCTCCGGAAAGTCAACAGATCCAACGCGCCAGAAATTCTCTGGGAGACAAAAAGCCGATGACACAGACAAGGTTTGAATTTTGTGCTCTGTGACCATCCGACATACGTCAAATACGACGGCTGGCTGGAAATCCCTGGCAGTTGTGTTGTATTCGAATTGCATTGAGAGTCGCATATCATCGTCACGAGGGTCCCAGCAATAATCAGATTTACACGCCGTTGATGTGCTGAATTGGACTCCCAATGTATGGTGCGAGATGTAGGTGCATAAAGACCGAATGACGGAACCAAATCTGTCACGATTTTTATCCATAGCCAAAAATAGACCAGTTAAGCTTTGAGGGCCTTGAACGATTCCTGTGAGGTTTATGGCGATCTTGACATCGATCGGAAGGGCTAGCTGTGCGAAGAGAGATACGGCGATTGGGATGGTGATGTCATCAAGCGCTATATGTTTCAACCGAGAGAGTGGAATTTTGTCGGAGTCTTTTGTTTCCCCAGAATCATGTATGGACCGCTGAAGCAAAAGCTTCTCCAAGTCAGGCATACGGCTCAGAGCTGACAGGAGGTGCGACAGCTTAGAGACAGATCTGGCATCTCTCACAACTAGTGTTCGGAGCCCGCTAAAAATACAGGATGTCCAGTTGAAGCTACAATGCATAAGCTCAACGCTCCGAAGTTGGGGTGCTCGTCCCTGGAAGATTGTGTCTGATATGGGATTGACGGTCCCCGTGACCGAAAGTTCGAAAATTTGAAGCAACGGTGCGGGATGTGATGACAAGCAGCTGAAAACCCGTTTAACATCATACGAAGATGAGGACAACCGGAGGACTTGATTCGAGGTAACTGTGAAAGGACTCGCTCCAAGCAACCTTGTAAGATTTGCGCGCTATATGTGACAACCAATGCGGTGTTCTTCGACCTATCAAGCATGATTTGTAACCAACGAGCAGAGACGCAATCGATAGATGCCCAGAGGGCTGGGCAGTCAAGGGCGACTTGGCGCCAGTGTCTGCAGACGTGTGTGACTACCAGACAATGAGGGGCACTAGAATTATAGGGTCCCATGAAGCTCTCCTCGTCCGTGACGTATTTGAAGACCGTCGCGAGGATCTCGGGTGGAAGGCAAGATATACGGGCAAGGGCATTCCTGCGAGAGCGAAGGACGCGCAAGGACTCGAGTAACGCAGCCGTGTCTTTGTCAATTTGTGCAAGACACTGCTCCACGAGGGCGGTCGCGCTTCTCGGAGTCACATCTAGGAGAGCAGCAAGGCTCATCATGGAGGACCTGCAGGGCAGAGTGGTCAGTCGGGTCTAGACAAAATCTCACTCAGAAGAGTTTAATCACCTCGTGTTGTCCAAATTTTGAACACTGACTCGCGTCACCTAAGCACACTCAAACCCTGTGTCCTTCAATTGAGACAGACAAGCTTCAGCACGTTCTAGGTCGATTTGCGGGAACCAGTGATTAAAATTTCGTTGTTCCAAAATCCGAAAGATCCATCGCTTACGTTACATAAATAAGCAAAAACCTTAATTTCACAGGCCTGGTAAACCAAGCGTAGTTAAATTCACTGAGTTAGTGAAAAGATGCTCAATGAATCATTGAGACATCCTGGATTATTATCTCTTTGGAGGAAGTTAGAAACGCATATTCAGTCAAAAGTATCGCTCCCGAAGCTCGGACGCAATGACAAGTGACCTTTGCAGTCTACTCTCGGAGCCGTTTTGACACTTGTTTACTTGTAGCAACCAGAGTTAGTGCGTCTACGATATAGCTTCACCCTCGCAAGAAGCGCCACGAATTATTGAGAGTGACGACGGAAGACTCTGAAGTCAAGTCAGAATATATTTTACGAACAGCTTGGTAGGCTTCGAATCACGCTGTGTTCAATTCTTCCAAGCTGCTCGTAGTTCATCTGTTAAAAATGTGGCTAATAGGCGCACCATGATTGGCACGATATGTGGAGCACCATGCCGCAAAATGTGCTAGTTGAGTATATTAAAAATGTGGCTAATAGGCGCACCATGATTGGCACGATATGTGGAGCACCATGCCGCAAAATGTGCTAGTTGATATATTGTATTCAAAGGCTTGAAGGAAAGCCGCGGAAGAAGTGGGGGGCTTAAGCGCGGCAGGTAAATGTTTTGTTGCGACCTGAGTACTCTCAGTCTATCTGCAGCGCTGCCCAAGAAGACAATTTCCTTTCAAAAAGGAAAAGTCCCTGAAACTAACTAGGAAGGTGGTCATAGCCGGACCTGAGCGCAACGGCATTTGTCCTTACTTGCCCTGTGCACGAACGCAGGAGTCCTGCTTAACAGCCGCAATGATCATGCCAAGAATGTGGCAGTAACTTCTACATACATAGTCCTGAAGTTGCCCTGTGGTTAGGGTCGAGATCCTGAAAGTAAAATTCTTATCGTGAGCTTCTAGTTATAATGAAAGAAGATGTGCTCGTCGACTCCTCACCATAATTTATGCCCAGAAAAGCGTGAATCAAAGATCTGCTCCTGCATACTTATGACAGACTTATATCTGAGTCATCACATGATCAGTTCCATTAAAATATTCGACACCGCCACATGGCAGCAGATCACTATTCTAATTTCTTGAGGATCACCAATACCTCGTCTATGCTCTCTCTTTGTCTTGGGTCCGTATTCGCCTCCTTTCGAGTGTATCATTTGATAAAACAGCGCGTTTGTAGAATCTCAACTCCAACCTCCCGGTCGGATCATCCCTGCAGCACGACGATTGTGTGAAATCCGCAACCTCTTCCGCTGATGGAAAGCTGCTAGTCACAGGTTGCAGTGACCAAAATGTGTATTGTGGGACATCGAGACAGTCCTAAACGAAGTTGGCCTTGAAGGCCTCCTGCCCATTGCTGATGTGAGTGTGAATTACCCACTGTATCTCGCTGACAATCTCGCAGGTCCTAGCCGGAAAGTCGTTGATGGGCGTATGTGACGTGTTTTTCATACCTTCCAATGATTGTAATATTGAATCTCGATATTCTAGAGCGATACTACACGACATCCACACACATCAGCTACCGCGAGGCTTCTTCGATGACGCGCGAGACGATATTCATGTGAGTCGTCACCATCTTATTACCAGTTAGTTCTTGTTCTTACACCTGTGGTCTCAGCCCTTCACCACGCACGGTACTCATCCTTATGCTTCTGTTGGCTACCACCACCGTGCTCCCGCAACATCTTCGGAGTCGCATCCACGCGCACTTCTCGGCCACCTTTCCTCCTCTTCCGCTCTTCCGTCGCGGTCCTCGCAACTTCGAAGTCACTGCAGTACGAGACAAATAGGTGTCTTTCTTGAGTCATGTTTCCAATTGTCGAATCGTCAAATTCAACGGTTGCTACGCGGGCATTATTTGTAGCTCGGCGCCCGCAACGAGATATCAAACGCGAAACGAGAACTGCAGCAGCAAAGCCAATCTCAAGGTCAAGCCCAGCTGACGGCATCGCACACTGCACCTGCCACTGCTGCATCGATCTCTATGAGATCTTCTGCTTCTACTCAGGCGGGTGCAGCTGGCCCACAGTCACACAGCCATCGTCATCGAGAATCCAACATGGTGGGCTCGTTTCTTGCTTACTCAGGCTGTCGGCTGTATATCCGTGCAACACATTGATAGTCATTCATAGAGACACAATATTATTTTTATCTGTGCGTCTAGTCATCTTGTACTGCCATCTCGTTGTAGATTTCTTTTGCTACCAAGATGATCTCTCGTTATTGATGATATCCCGGTTTTCACGACCTTCCACACACTCGGGGTTGGTTTCAAAGCTGTGGTGATGCAGACTCTCGTTATTCCAATGGTTGGTTGTAATTGCTTGGTCGTCGTTCCCAAAGAGAACCAAAGACTTGGGGTAAGTACCTGCAAGCCCTGCTCGGTGCTGTAGTGATGATGACACACAACGGAGACCATTGTTGAAACACAATCTGACTGAGTCGAAAGGTGAAGTTGAGTTCATCATCTGGTATCCTGGACCTGGTTTCCGCGGCGACGTACCACATACATGTACCATCAAGACGTAAGAGTCATGCTATTCTGACGGAAGACAACATCAACAATCTCAGTTTCTTCGTCATGCCGGGAGCATACGACAATGCAGAGTCTCCATAGCTGTGTACATCCGAGGCAGTGTTCGAGGTACAAACTTTCAGAATTCGATGGTGTCCTGCGTAGAGGAGCGAAATGGGTGCGTGACTCTTCCCGCAATTCAGTTGAGGTCTGATCAGCGTTTTTGAAACACTGTTAGTAATGGTCCCAAGCAGACAAGTAAACATCACAGTTCGTAATTACAATTAGTATAGAAGATAAGATACATCACAGTAGTACTAGCCCCGCACTGCACACATAACATTGATTAGATATCGTGAACCACCGTCGAGAATCGATCTTCTTCAAATGTATTTCAGATGTATCCGCCAGTGTTGTATGAATTCGCAATCGTCCTTCACTTGCTCGTAGGTTGAAAAGGATCCGAGAGGCTAGAACGCTGTGGATGACGACTTGAGGACTGGTGATGTGACACATGATTATTGGCGGTGCAATGCCGTTGATCGTGGTTATTGGACTCACGAGTCGGTGATAGAAACCCATGTAACCTGCGTCCGACGATAAGCACATGCTGTTAAGCTGGGGATACTAGCAACGCACCGGAGGACCATAGTCAAAATTATACTGAACGAAGACGCGACTTATATAGGAAGTCAGCACGCGGGCCAGCTTTGGCGAACAAGTTCTTACTCATGATATATATCATATATCTCACTGAGTCGTTGAAAACGTTTCTTGGAGCTGTCCGACGACATTAGGGTACTTGCGGAATCTGATGTACAACATCAAGCACAAGAGGACTGATTCATGCATGAGCTTGAAAATCTTCTGGAGAGTCGAGACAACTGACCCAGTTCATAGAGCAACAGAGCGGCGTACTCGTAGACATTGTTCCTCCCGCCCAAGAAAAGACACTACTCGCCCGGATCCGCTGTCCACCCACCAGTGAGCATGATTGTCATGAAAATCAAAAACCACATCACAACGTATGTTAAGCGAGGTCGTGTTTGTGGAATTAAACACTAGGGGAGTGTCCGAGATGAGATAAGAGGCCACGAAACAAACCTGGTCGCGGTTCGGCGTCAAGCCTTCATGATGAAAGGTGAATGAAGAACTTACTACAGGAACACCAAAAGGAATGTTAGTAGACGCTTGCTCCTGCCCAGGAAGCGTATCCTCGTATTAGGCAACCTGGAGAGGAAAGGTCAAATTTGCTGGAGCTCGTTCCTGACCACTGACATACCTTCTGCGGCTAGAATAGCAGAGTGATGTGCAACACTTGGCGTAAGGGGAGGTTGAGTAAATGTACTGTACAGCCGAGGCTGCGCACGCTAACCGTTGGACGCTTGTCCAAATTTAGCACACTACACATTTGTCATGAATATTGGTGTGTTAAAAGGGTTTTATCACTCACGCTTTCACCAGGATAGTATTGTGTTCGAAGCGCACCTATCCATCAGCCATGAGTGAATTGTCGCAAAGAGCGAGTCATAAACACGTGTAGCTGACCCACGAATGTCATCCCAACGCCAAAAAATGGCAGGTATCGTGAAACAGTGAATATAAATCGCACAAACGTCCATTTATGGTGCCAAACCCACTGTGACTTTGGGACGGTCATTGAAGGATTCGGGGATCAGCGTACTACACGCACCTCTGCCTCTAGAGTAATGAAATAGTCGAAAATCTAGGTAAGTACATTAGCATTACATACCCCCGAGTTCAAGTCGGTGACAGGCTCACTAAAACAGCGAACGTTCCGACTAGGTTATTTCAGTCAGCCACGGTAATCATACAAGAGATAAGATCCAAACCATTGAAGTACTGGGCGGATTAAGAGTTCATCAGAGTTGTTCAGAATTCGGCATGTTGCACACCTTAGATCCCTGAAGGCCAGCGTCGACGTACAAAGCAGTAGCCTGACTCATCAAGTTTGTGGTTAGAAGATCAACACTTCTCGCTGTGCGTTACTCGAAACTCCACCATATAAGCACCCACAACAGACGGCTGTGTTACAATACGAATCAGCGCCGACGCCGATCACCAGAGGAATCAAGGAGGCGATATGAGTTAATATCAGGAACAAGGCTGTAGCATTCAAATCAACAACCATCAATCATATTATCAATGAGGCACCTGCTATGAGACGCCACCACACTGCCTTCAGTGACTTCGAGGTAAGCAAGATAGAGCATATACCTAGTCTTAAAATCAGACGTCGCAATTTGTGGGAAATGTAGCGAGAATACATGCCCGCTACATCGTGGTGGATTTAAAAATTTACTTGGTCTCACGCCAACAAGTAATTTTAACGCTCATGCTACAGTTACTTGTTACCACAACCCCGGGAGCATTTTATGCAAGTTTCATTTTATCATTGGCACTGTTCAATAGTCCCGCCATTTCAAAATCTGTATCATTCCGTCGCCGCCCGATAACTGTGGTCAGTCGGATCGAACACTGAGTTAACCTCACTGTTTCACGGTAAGTTTGATCGAGGCTGGAGCAAATTGGATTGGCCTGCCTATGGATTGCATGACAATTCCATCTTTGATTTTGAACCGGTTGCGGTGAGCGTGTTAGTTGACAGAGAAACTGAGCCGGCAATTTCGATTCCTCTTTTAGCTGACATGATCACCGTGCAGAGTGCATATGAGCGATGTGTGGAAGCGCGTGGGGCGGAGTTGATGGCGCACGAAATGTATGTCCATCTCGCCCGTAGACATCATGCATGTAGCAGGCTCTGCCACCGATCCGCAAACAACATGAGCGTGCAGTTAAGGAGCGTTAAAGGATCAAGGACGTTGCAGAAGAAAACAGACTCGGCTGTGTCCGCTTACGCAAGTTGGTGGACACGTGGTGTTATCTTAAACTTATAACGCATGTATACGTAACTCCGTTTATTGATGACCTCCTTCAACTTCTCCACTTGGCCTCCACAGCTAACTCCAGAGCAATTAGAAGCTCTGACACTCGCCGCAACAACATATGCGCTCTCGCATGGATTGCTATACCTTCCACCTTCCCAATTACCATTCAATACCCAACCACGCATACCAACGACCGCGATCCATGCCCCCCTCTCACTTATTCCCGCGCCCTTCCCCCGTGCACAATTCCAGGCTGCAAGAGGGCTACAGAGCGTATATAACGTGCTCTATGCACGCGTAGCGATGGACACCCAATTCTTAGATACAGTGATGGGTGCCGATGAGGGTGTAGGAAAGGCGGATGAGTTCACTGGGACGCTGTGGAAGGGGTGGAAGAAGATCAGGGAGCACGGCGTAGCACAAGTGGGTCTGAGACTAGTTCTTATTTTCGCATGGCGGGGCGTTAATGGCACATAGCCGTTGCACCTCGGCCTGTTTAGATCGGATTATCTGTTGCATGCTGCAGAAGATGGACTTGCACTGAAGCAGGTCGAGTTTAATACGATCTCTTCGTCGTTTGGTCCGCTTTCCGAGCGTGCGGCTGCTATGCATAGGTGTGTCTATTCTGTTTGATTCTGGATATTTGTCGTAGAGACTGATGTGGTATAGAAACATCCTGGCGTCTACCTCCTACTTTTCTGCATCCCCATATCTTACTGCCGATAACTTCCCAGAGAACAGCACCACCTCTGGTCTGGCCGAAGGTCTTGCCAAGGCTCATGAAGCATATGGCGTTCCAGAGTCAGCTCAACTGTACTCAAGTGTGTATTCGTTCACTCACATAGATCCAGCGCGCGCATCCTGTTCGTCGTGCAACCCAACGAACGCAACATTTTCGACCAACGATGGCTAGAGTATGAGCTACTTGAGAAGTACATCCCCATCTCTCCTACACGATCTCAAACTAATCCGGCAGGACAGACACCACATCCACGTCGTCCGTCAAACACTCGCCGACCTAGCCATCTCTGCATCCCTCGACCCCTCCACACACGCTCTCACAATCACGCTCCCCTCCACAACCAATCCCTCACCATACGAGGTCTCCACAATCTACTTCCGCGCATCCTACACCCCTTCCGACTTCCCCGCACCTTCCTACTACGACACGCGTTTCCTCCTCGAACGCAGCCGCGCCATCAAATGTCCCTCCCTTCCCCTCCAACTTGCAGGTGGGAAGAAAGTCCAAGAAGCACTCACGCGCCCCGGGGTACTCGAGCGCTTCCTTAGTAACGAGAGCAGAAAATGGGGTATACGCGCTCTCGATCTTACAGCGCATGCAACAAACATCCGTGCCACCTGGATGGGCATGTGGGCGCTCGATTCCGAGGATGCTGATGTTGTTGCTGCGCTTGACCATCTCCAGGCTTCAGGCCAATGGCAAGGAAACGTACCGCCCGGAACACGTCTTGCGCACCTTAGAGCCCCGTCGCTCGTGTTAAAGCCCCAGCGCGAGGGAGGTGGGAACAATGTCTACCGCGAAGCCATCCCTCCGTTTCTGGACGCTCTACCCGCTGAAGAACGCGAAGCCTGGATCGCAATGGAGATGATCGAGACGCCACGCGGGGTAAGCGGTTACCTCGTACGCGCGTCCCCGTCCAGGTCAGGTACAGACGACGGGAGCACAGAGAAGAAAGTTGTACGCACAGAGGTTATATCTGAGCTGGGCGTCTTTGGATATGCGTTATTTGGAAAGGGAGAGGAGGTGGTGGAGAGGGAGGTGGGTTGGCTTGTGAGAACCAAGGGGACGGAGAGTAATGAAGGTGGGGTCGCGGCTGGGTTTTCGGTGTTGGATAGTGTGGTGCTTGTTTGATGCATTCTGAAGAACTGTCGTTTATAGGATGTAAATACGTAGGTTTGGAGTTCATGGCAGACTAGACTTGTCGTTGGAGAATAGAAAGACTCGTGGTTCGTAAAAACAACTGCAGGTACCTTTTGGGTCCAGAATTCGTGCTCGAGGAGGACGCGAATATCAAGATTTAAGAAATATCGCATGTTGGCCTAGAGGCTAGATCACCGTATCGTATTTTAACTATGTAGGTTTGCCGGCACTGCAAGTGTACTTGTGCGATCTTGGGCGGACTGCGACTGAGGAGTGGAAATATAAGTTGGCGAGACCTTGCAATTAGTCGTTAACGCCGAGGATGACTTCTCCGAAAACCGTATCATATGAGCACCCACGTGACTACGTCAAACAATGTCAAACGCTAGTGGCCACATCTCGCGCAGGTGATGTTCAACTTATTCCAGACTCCAGACCCGTATACTCTTTCAGGAGTCTTTAGCTACTGGTGCGAGCGGGGTAAATCAAGCTTAAGAGTAGCCACTGCGTCCTGCAACCTCTGGCCGGATATGACCCTGATGGTAAACCCATACTTTCCGCGTCTTACCGTTAGCGTCACGGTCGTGCGTCCACTGTCCGCTTCCGAAGTTCCATCCGTCACACACCGAGAGAGATGACACAGTGGACATCTACTCTACCCATGTCCTGCGCAACCCGCTGCCGCCGCCAACACAGCCGAAACGCGCGTTGCCATCCGCATTTAAAGACTTCGTATCTTTTCGGTTCGTACATGTTCAACTCTCAGATATTGAGCGCCATATACTTGCGATATACAAACGAATACACGCAGCATAGCAAACAAGGTCTCAGTCGACTCAGTCGGCGCTTCTTCAGTTCATGATGATAGTAACATTCTCCATCGTATCAGACTCCCGTTCACCCTCCCCTGCAAGCAAATTGTGAGTGCCTCCCAGGACTCTGTTAGTTGCAGGTGCAGGGATTTGGCGCTAACTGTAGTGATTTATAGGGTATTATTGAAGTCACAGAGGTATGGCGAGGACAAATCAATCAATGTCGGGCACCCCGCCCCACGGTGTGAATCTGTCCTGTCGAGTGCAGACAAGCCGGCGTTATCGTGAGTCATGTGTCTGCCAAGAGTATGGTTACATTGAATGGTAATGACACGACGTGAATAATCGCTAATATCAATGCTGCGATAGAGACAACACTCCAGGTCATAGAATGTTCTGCTGGAAAGATTGCACTCCAAAAATGCTCCTGCTTACATTTTGAGTCTTTCACAAAGGGAGACTTTGGGTCGCGAAATCCTTCGAGACGTGGCACCAACAGGATGAAGTATGCTGGCAAAATGAATTGCAAGTCCCTGTTCGGGCGTCCGTCGGCATCATTGTGTATAAGTATTGGGTACGACCGTCGGAATCCATCGTATGCCAGCTTCATACCTGGGTGCAAGTGACGTATTGGCATGGGGTGTGACAACATGCAGCTCATCCTGATTCCTCAGTGCTGCGGCTTATCCCGCCGTAGTGGGAGTAATTGTTGGGATTTACCGTCCTAAATCAGAGAGTGGCTTTCCTCTCCCACCTTCCCCTCCCACTTGGAGACTTCGAGGGCACTTCCTGCCACATCGCAAGCCAAGTGTCCCATTCGACTCATCGACTTTTGAATGCTGATTGTGTACTATCACTGACAAGACCATTTCTTACTATAGCGGGTTGGATTGACGAGTACGGTTCTCTGATCACTATTCGATTAAAATTTGAGAGATCGTTATTATCGGCTGCTACAAGGTCGGTCATGCTGAGTTGTTATATCCAGGCTCAACAACATTTTATTGCAGGGCGCTGTAGATATTATGGAGAATCAGGGCAAATTGCTAGCTGATCGTCCTCGCATGATTGCTGCTGGAGAATTATTTGGCAGCGGAGTGAGCATCGTCTTTTCACGCTTTGGGGACAGGTTTCGTCAGATGCGTAGGTTAGTAATCCGCAATACATCCTTTCATCTCCTACCTTCAACATGATGCAGGGCACTTCACTCGCATCTCCAGCCTTAAGCAGCTGAGGCCTATCAGCCGATGCAGATGGACACATGAACAATGTGGTTCTTGGCATTCTCGATAATCCACACAACTTCCAGAACACCTAGGCGCTCGGATGTTCCTCCCTCTTCTTCAACACTGCACTTGTATTCAAGTCGCACATACGCAGCGTCTTGTCGTTCGACCCGGTAACCATATGTCGTTCATCGGGAAAAACTGCTACAGCGCATATAGTATCTGTATGGTCTTTAAACTCTCGATTGGGCGTGGTGCTTGGAATGAGCTGTGGCATTTGACTGGAGGTTGATGATGTTGAGCACGGTTGAAGTTGACTTGGTGGAGGGATTATGGGTGTCTTGTTGCTGCAGAGATGCGTGTGCTGTGCGTTTTTCTGCTGCTTCAATGCACTGACCTGCCTCGTGCTTCTATAGACGCCCAGGATATGAGGTTGTTTGCATCCAGTCCTTCATCAAAGTTGCAGCAAGAATGCTTGCTGTTATGCTTTGCTTGACACTACTCATGAACCTCCATGGATATGGGTTCAACAAATATGTCGACGGCTTCCAGATATCCCCTCCAGTTGCGATAGTGCAGTTGGCACTTCTATGAAGATTGTCTTAATATGTGTGATTTTTCAATGTCAGCCGCCTCACTCGAGCTCAAGAACGTGTATAGCATCCTCTATCGTCTTACTTATGCGCGAACATCTGCTTTGTGTTACACCAGGTCAGAAAGCCAGAGAAGAACGTCAAACGATTTACGAGCGAAGGATACCTGGGTGGCGCGGGACTCAACACTTCTCATAACACAATTGAGGTTTGATCAGAGTTCCCGAAATACCGTTAGGTCCCGAGACGACAAGTAGACATCGCGGTTTAAGTACGATTAGTATGTGACGTAAGACAAATACGTGGTAGGACCAGCCCTGCACTGCACACATAACGTTGATTAGACATCGTAAACCACCACCTCTAATTGAGCTTCTCCAAATTGCATCTCAGAGACATCCGCCAGTGTTGTATGAATTTGCGATCGTTTTTCACTTGCTCGTAGGTTGAAAAGGATCCGAGAGGCTAGAACGCTGTGGATGACGACTTGAGGACTGGTGATGTGATACATGATTAGTTGGCGGTGCAATGCCGTTGATCGTGGTTTTTGGACTCACGAGTCGGTGATAGAAACCCATGTAATCTGCGTCCGAAGATAAGTACATGT
This sequence comes from Suillus lakei, assembly GCA_016628065.1. Classification (NCBI taxonomy): domain Eukaryota; kingdom Fungi; phylum Basidiomycota; class Agaricomycetes; order Boletales; family Suillaceae; genus Suillus; species Suillus lakei. Next base: position 43,011 of record JABBWA010000255.1, on the reverse strand, counting down.
TGTTAAGCCCGGGGTACTAGCAACGCACCGGAGGAACCATATTCAGAATTATACTGAACGAAGACATGACTTGATAGGAAGTCAGCACGCGGGCCAGCTTTGGCGAACATAATTCTTACTCATGATATATATCATATATCTCACCGAGTCGTTGAAGAATGTTTCTTGGAGTGGCCCGACGTCATTTTTGTACTTGCTGAATCTGATGTACAACATCAAGCACAGGAGGACTGATTCATGCGTGAGCTCAAAAATCTTGAGAGACGGGACGACTGACCTAGTTCATAGAGTAACAGAGCGGCGTACTCAAAGACGTTGTTCCTCCCGCCTAAGAAAAGACAGTTGCCCGGATTCGCTGTCCATCTACCATGAGCATGACTGCACGAAAATCAAAGACCACATCACAAACGTATGTTAATCGGGGTCGTGTTTGTGGAATTAAACACTAGGGGAGTGTCCGAGATGAGATAAGAGGCCACGAAACAAACCTGGTCGCGGTTCGGCGTCAAGCCTTCATGATGAAAGGTGAATGAAAAACTTACTACAGGAAACACCAAAAGGAATGTCAGTAGACGCTTGCTCCTCCAGGAGGCGTAAATCCTCGTTATTAGCAAGCCTAGAGAGGAAATGTCAATCTCGGGAGCTCATTCAAGACATGACATACCTTCTGCGGCTAGAATGCAGATGATGTGCAACACTGAGTAAGGGGAGGTTGAGTAATGTAATGTACAGCAGGCTGCGCACGCTAACCGTTGGACGCTTGTCCGAATCTAACACACTGCATTGTTATAGATATTGGCGCGTTTAAAGGGTTTTATCACTCACGCTTTCACCAGGATAGTATTGTGTTCGAAGCGCACCTATTCATTAGCCATGAGGAATCGTCACAAAAGCGAGTTATAAACACGTGTCTCACCCACGAATGTCATCCCAATGCCAAAAAATGGCAGGTATCGTGAAACAGTGAATATAAATCGCACAAACGTCCATTTACGGTGCCAGATCCACTGTGACTTTGGGACGGTCATTGAAGGATTCGGGGATCAGCGTACTACACGCACCTCTGCCTCTAGAGTAATGAAATAGTCGAAAATCTAGGTAAGTACATTAGCATTACATACCCCCGAGTTCAAGTCGGTGACAGGCTCACTAAAACAGCGAACGTTCCGACTAGGTTATTTCAGTCAGCCACGGTAATCATACAAGAGATAAGATCCAAACCATTGAAGTACTGGGCGGATTAAGAGTTCATCAGAGTTGTTTAGAATTCGGCATGTTGCACACCTTAGATCCCTGAAGGCCAGCGTCGACGTACAAAGCAGTGGGATGACTCATCAAGTTTGTGGATAGCAGATCAATGCTTCTCGTTGTGAGTTACTCGAAACTCCACCATATAAGCACCCACAACAGATGGCTGTGTTACAATGTTTACAGTCATTAGTGCCATGCTAAGATACGCCAAGCGTTGCAACACGAATCAGCGGCGACGCTGATTATGAGAGGGAGCGATATGATTAGTGAAAAACTGTAGGACTCGGATCAACGATCATCGATCGTATCATTCATAAGGCACCAAACGGCACTACAATAAGACGCAACCACACTGCCTTCAGTGACGTACCTGCAACTCGCGAGTAAGCAAGGTAGAGTTTAGACCTAATGTTGAACTCAGACACTGTGTTTTGTGGGAAGGGTAGATGTCTGCTACATCGTGGTGTGCTTTTACTTGACCGGAGGGAGTCCTGCCAACAAGTAATTTTGGAGTATGGGCGTCAAAAACCCGATTTCGCACGGCCCGACGGGAGCGTTTCACGCAAGTTTCATTGGGTGACTTCCCGTAAGGATTTTACAGGAAAAACGATGTCTGTAAAAGTTTGACAGTTGACGTCGGCTAATTTACAGACGGAATCTGTAAACCGTAAGATGTAGATACAGCATTTTTCCATAATCCGAGCCCTGCCATGGACATTGAAACTTTAATGCACAGTCCATAATGTCATAATGATACATCAAATAGATGGGAACTGTCATTAAATAGTGATACATAAATGTGAGGAACTGTCAGTCATCCATGAGCTGTAGGAGTGGTGTATCAGTACAGATCCTCCCAGCATATACTAGCACCAGCTGATACATCAGTGTGGATCCTCATTTTGTGCCCTAGCACAGCCATTGACAGGGTCACATGTTCACATATAGCGTGGGAACTTCTCCGCAACACCCAAAACATAGCCAAATTTGGGTATCTCCACAATATGAACCCTTCCCACACCCTCCCCAATCCATCCCTGGCTCACCATTACACTACAATTAGATACAGCTTGTAGGTAAGTAGTATTATAGGTTATATACATATAATAAAACATAATAGACCGCTTTTTCTGTCTATTTTTGTACCAATGCCTGCTACAGGGCCTTTGCAAGTGATATATAATAAAAAAACATATCAAAACCAATTTCGCACTTTTGACCCTTTGGTATTAGATTGTTCTAGAGTATTTAGAATATGACTACAAACATATATGAACCCATCCCTGCCCTTATTTGACCTCCTAGAGCACCCTATATCAATTACTGTACTATATTAACATAAAACATAAAACAGGTTCGCTTTTTTTGACCTTTGGGTATATAGACTTGAAAACATGATTCCCAGCATCCCTTCAATAGTATACACAACATATCAGAAGCCTGTGTTAAGAGGATCAGATCCTGTGATGCTATGTGCTTACCCTCTCCTGGTGGTTCATACCCTGGGAATTTTTTCTGTAGCTCCGGCCCTCTAGGATGGTGGGGAGCCTGTTCCTATGGATATTTAGAGTATTCTAGTTGTATAGCTGCATTATAATAGCATCAGGATCCTTCTCTACAATGAAACATCTCCATCAACCTATGCTACTGCATATTTTCGCATATTTGAGGTTTTTCACTATATTGCTCTTGCATAAACTATACAAACTACTCATATTTACCTTCTAGTACATATATTGAGCCCTCTCATGGTAAGGATCACACAGAAATATATCAGAGTATTGATATCAAGGATATATCTCCTACTTTCACTGATTAGGAATTTAAAACATGTATAAGATGATATATCATGATCAGACTATCACAGTGTATACTATATATACTAGGGAACACAGCCCTTGATTACTGGAAGGATCCATTAAGACCTGAGAGCAGAGGAACCCAGTAGATAAGAAAAAGAGTGTGGGAAACTCAAAAGTCAAAACATCGGAGTACTTCTCTATACTACATTCAAGTTGGTGGTAGGACTGTCATTCTGTCAACTTTGACACCACAACACTTCCACATCACCTTAACTCTTAGAGTATAATGTGGTACAGGATATTGGGGTAGTCTACATTCTATTTAGCTCATTTTTGACAAAATCTTCGACCTAGATGCTAGTTAGATATAAAGATATTCATATAAATCTCTTATTAAACACATAGTGGGACCATAACCACACATTTACTTTTCTCATCAATCACTGAGTTGTGAATTGATCTTTCTACAAATTCAGATCTGGTTTTCTGGGTATAGGCCCAACATATAGCAAGTGTCTGATTACACATATGTGTCCTCATGAGAACATAGACTGCTTATCAGTAAAAATGACTAAGTCAGACTAACATACCCCTGGTATCAATACTCTGACATATTGCTGTGTGATCCTTACCATGCAAAGACTCAATATATGTACTAGAAGGTAAATATGAGCAGTTTGTACAGTTTATGCAAGAGAAATATAGTGAAAAACCTCAAATATGCGAAAATATGCAGTAGCATAGGTAGATGCAGATATTTCATTGTAGAGAAGGATCCTGATGCTATTATAATGCAGCTATATAACTAGAATACTCTCAATATCCATAGGAACAGGCTCCCCACCATCCTAGAGGGCCGGAGCTACAGAAAAAATTCCCAGGGTATGAACCACCAGGAGAGGGTAAGCACATAGCATCACAGGAACTGATCCTCTTAACACAGGCTTCTGATATGTTGTGTATACTATTGAAGGGATGCTGGGAATTATTTTTGCAAGTGCATATATCCAAAGGTCAAAAAAAGCGAACCTGTTTTATGTTTTATGTTGGTATTATACAGTAATTGATATAGGGTGCTCTAGGAGGTCAAATAAGGGCAGGGATGGGTTCATATATGTTTGTAGTCATATTCTAAATACTCTAGAACAATCTAATACCAAAGGGTCAAAAGTGCGAAATTGGTTTTGATATGTTTTTTTATTATATATCACTTGCAAAGGCCCTGTAGCAGGCATTGGTACAAAAATAGACAGAAAAAGCGGTCTATTATGTTTTATTATATGTATATAACCTATACTACTACTTAACTACAAGCTGTATCTAATTGTAGTGTAATGGTGAGCCAGAGATGGATTGGGGAGGGTGTGGGAAGGATTCATATTGTGGAGATACCCAAATTTGGCTATGTTTTGGGTGTTGCGGAGAAGTTCCCACGCTATATGGTTGAAAATGCGAACATGGTATATGGATCCTGTGTAATGTATCACCACAGGGACTGATGTATCATTGCAGTAGTGGCACCACTACAACACCACTATGACAGACTCTCACGCTTATGTATCAGTATTTTTGTGACAGTGTCATGGTTGATACATCATAATGACAGGATGTGGTGTAATGCAGTATGCATTTGCTGACGATGACGAGATGCTGCAACTGCAAGCTGCGCTCGTTGGTGTTCTCATTCTCGGCGTGGAAGAGGCACGTCTGATGAAAATATGTGTTCACAATCCATCACACTTGTATTTGTGCCGTCCTCAGCTCCTCCCAAGCCCTTGCGTCATGACACCATGGACACAGCTTTATGAAAGCTACAATGATTGTGCTTACATTACTACAATGGGATTTGATGTCACGACATTCCATCAACTCCTTGACTGTGGATTTGCAGACAAGTGGAACTCTACCCCAATCCCTCGTGCTGATGTGTCCAGTTGGGGTGCACCTCATATCGGAGCTCGTTCCCTTGATGCTCCAGGTGCACTGGGGCTCACACTGCACTTCCTCAGCTCAGCTATGCGTGAAATATCACTCCAACAGATTTTCACACTTATACCCACCACTGTCAACTGCTACCTTGATTTTGCACTCAATATCATCCTTCAAACTCTTCATGACATACCTGAAGGTGCAATTCACTTTCCTGACCATAACAAAATCATCGAGGACAATCTGCTGATTTGTGCTTGTCATTCCAAACCCATGGGTGGCTTCGGCAGCATTGACGGACTTAGTCTGCCATGCCAAGAAGCTGACAACCCTGAAGTCGAGAATGCTACATATAATAGTTGGAAGAGTTCACATTTCATCTCTAATGTACTGGTCTTTTCTCCCCGAGGTGAGTTCAAACATGGTCTTTGCATTGTTTCTTTGTACTACCCCATTTTTAGGTGTCATCATATCTGCAGTACTTAATGCTCCTGGAAGTTGGCATGACTCACACACATCTCGCCCCATCTACAATCAACTTCGATGGAAGACTCCTGACAGCTATTATCTCATCACTGATTCTGCATTTCCATGTGGGACGGCAGCTGTCTCAGGCAAGATACAAGCACCACTGAAAAGTGGTGCTGTACTTCCAGGCAATGCACATGAGCAGGCAGAGCTCCTAATGTTCAACTGGCAGCTACTATCCTACCGCCAAACAGCAGAATGGGGTATGCGGATGATGCAGGGCTCATTTGGCCGACTTCATGTCCCACTGGATGTCAATGATCATGCATGACGTCAGAGGCTTCTGGAGGTGTGCGTGAGATTGAGCAATGTCAGAGCAATTTGTGTGGGTATTAATCAGATTCGTAGTGTGTACATGCCTATCTGGAAGGCATCAGAGGATGAGCAGCTGTGGCTTGATCTAGGTAATGTTCTATTTTGTGACATCCGTCATCGTAATCGTGTTGCTTGTTATCATCTTGTAGTGCAGACTCCATAGGTCTTTTTATTTTGCTACTATTCACGTACAAACAGTATTTTAAAACTACTCTACAGGACCATGATCCTTACCCCCCTTATCCCCAGCAGCAATGTCAGCTGCTAGTGCAAGTGATTTGAGTCCATTGCTGTGATGTGGAGCATCCGAAGCATGGGGAGCACCAAAAACAGTGTTGTCATTGACACATGAGGGCCCAGGCATCAAGGAGTACTCGAGTGATGGTGATCGACGAGGTGAGTAGTGTGGTGGAGATGAACAACGAGGTGAGTAGTGTGATGGAGATGATCGACAAGGTGAGTAGTGTGATGGAGAGTAGTGAGAATGACGACAGCTTCGTGATGGCGAGCTGACATGGTATGGTGAAGCTTGATAGGGATGAGCAACATCATGAGAACCATGAGAACGAGCAGGGGTATGAGCCTCGTTGCGAGATGATAACATGTACTTGAGCATTTCAACTTGGCTCTCTGCACAATCTGCATGACAACATTCTTGCATGAGTCGGTCGTTGAGTGATTCAATGTGTTGCCTCGCTTCACGAAGCTCAGTTTGCAGAGTGTTGATCTGATTGAATTGGACAAGTGATGAGAGCCGAGTCTCATCACGATCCTTGATAACAGCAGGATTAAAGACAGATGTCAGTGATGACAGTGCATCGGAAGCAGCGGTAGTACAAGGTCGTTGAGCACTGGGTTCGAGGAGAGGATTTGCACGAAATGCTTTGACGACTGTCTTCTTCGAGCCTGCATGCTTGGCCTTCACACCTCTTCCTCCCTCATCAGACTCACTTGACACTTCAATCTCACTCCCAATATCACCTTCATCCCACTCAGAGTCATCAAGTGCAATTATCCCTGACTTCCTCATAATGGCATCCTTGGTCTGACAAGCAAGTTCTACATATTCAGGCAGCTCACCATCTCCCGTAGGTTTCTCCATACAACAAATCTGTTAAGCAAGCATCAATGGCCAGTGAATAATATATCACAATAACAAAGAACGAACCGTGTCATACTTCACTCGAATGGCCTTGGATGACCGCTCCATCACATGATTCTGTCGAGCCCACTGATTGTAAGTGACTGTGACAGCATCCCAAGCTTTTCTGCTGAGAGGGAGACGTCGACCAATCTCCTTAAGCATATGGTTGACCTTGTCAGCAGAGTAGCCAGTAGCCCCAGCTTTCCGACCTTTTTTTTGGGCCTCGCCAACCACAGGCTTGCTGTCAGGATCAGTCTGTGGCTTTACATGGCCTTTTCCCTTACCACCCACTTTTGTTTGTTTCTTCGGCGGAGCTCTCGAAGGCTGCACAGTTGGTGCTGACAAATGTTTCTGACCCTTAGCAGGTGTGAGTAACAGCTGTTCAAGCTTGTCATCAGACACAGCCTCGGCAAAAGCAAGTGGAAGGACAGAGGGTACTTGAATGTTTGCAACAGTGGGAGGCACAAGTCCACAGATATCAGGACCAGGAGGTAATGGTACAGCAGGATGAAGGGACAGCAGGCTGTACATGCGGGGAGATGGGTACTCTGAATCACGATACATGGCATGGGGAGGATGCAATCGTGAATGGCCTGGACCCTCAAGGAAGTGGGAATTTCCATGCGTGCTGTAAGCTTGCACTGCAGCTGGGCAAAAATGATCAAACTATAGACAGTTAGCAAAAAAACATTAATTTCAATATTTTGGACTTACATATTGCACCTGGCTAGGTGCTACATGGTGATCACTAGCTGCAGGTGCATTTGTGCAAGCAAAGCTAGAATCAGTCCCGAGAGAGTCAGGAGGGTTCATTTCTAATGGATGGAAGATGTCGAATGTGAGGAGCAGAGTGCACAATAGCAGAAAAATGATATTTGATCCGGACGACAATTTCAAGCAAGCCGCACCTAAAAAGAGTAAGAAAATTGCCTGAATCAGACGTTTTGTGCGTTACGACAATTTACAGACTTTTACAGAGGGGTACCTACCCCTCCACAGATTGGTAAATTTACAGACAGTGCGAGAGCAATGGTTTGACAGCTGTTGACAGCTACCTTCCTAATCGAGCTCAGCTATTTGGCTAAGGCACGAGGATTAACAGGAAATCGTCTGTAAAACCTTACGGGAAGTCACCCATTCTATCTATGTGGCGCTGTTCAATAAAATGCCACCATTTAAAAATATCCATCATTTTGTCGCCTGCAGTACCATTGCTATAACTGTTGCCACTCAATTAGAATGAGTTGACTTCACTGCTTCTCATTGTAGTAAGTTTGGTCTACGCCAGAGCAAATTGGATTGGCCTGCTAAGTACGGATTGCATGGCAATTCCATCTTTGATTTTGAACTGGTTGCTTCTCGTCAGGGTGAGAGTGTTAGCTGACAGAGAGACTGAGCCGGCAAATTTGATTGCTCTTTTAGCTGAAATGACTACTGTGCAGAGTGACTGCATGATAACAATGTGTCACGGGGCGGAGTTGTCTCTAAGTTGGGCATCTTTGGGTATGCATCGTTTGAAGAGGGAGAGGTGGTGGAGATGATGCATGTTGTTTATAGAAGAGGATGTGTAACTTATTTAGGGTGTGACATGGGTGCACCTGGGTGGCACTCGTACCCAACCTGCGGGTAGGTGACACTCTGAAGGCCTACCTGCACCCATACAGGTCAGACTATCATGGGTGTGGGTGGATCGTGAGTGGACCTGCAGGTGGTACGGGTCACCCGCGGGTGAACTAGTGTATATTATGTAGAACTGTAGGTATGAGAAACATATGTATGAAATATGAGACCATGTGTGGAGAAGAGACCTTGACATTCGATATAGAGAGGATCCGCCACGGAGTGGAGTGGGCGTTTATTGACTGCGCAACACATTGCTATCAAGGCACAATGAGCCTCCACTGTACATATATTTTGAAACTGATCCAGTAATAGTTTGTTGTGCGCCAGTGGCATCAGTCCCTGGTGAGACACCACACCACACAGCACAGGTGGGCCACGGCCAGTCTTTGATGCCTGTGACAAGATTGTTCGTGCCCTGACCAGTCTGCATACATTTCTGATAATGGGGTCTATGGATGGTAGGATCAACATGACACGTGAAAACAAACTTGAGATAGTCCTTCCATTGCCTTTGAAGTGATGCTTGAGCCCCAGTGAAAATTGACTATAAAGAGGTAGATATGAAGCTTGAGCAACATTTCTGAATTCCAGCGTGATGTGGTGAAATGATACATAGCTACATTACATCATTACAATTACAGCTGTGTGTGAAACTGGTGGCCCTAGTGGCAAAATTTTTGCATCCAAGGTGATGAAAAGGAAATACACAGAACAATGTGTCCTCGATGCTGGGGAAAGCTCTTGTGACTTGTACAGGTTTTTCAGACACTGTTAGCCCCCTACTACTTTCACTACATGTTATATGAACATATTTGCTATGGCAAAGGAGGGACCTGCCCCGGGGAAGCCTGCGGTGTGAATACCAGCAAGACCATCAACCGAGGCAGTTGTACCCATTGACGAGAGCGCCAGTAAATCAGTGGAATTCCTAGACTCCCCTGGGCCCTCTGTTCATGATGGAAAGAGGGTAATCAAAGAGCCTTCAATTACTTGAGCAGCAACGCATCCTTGCACGGTCATAGAAGCACACAACGAGTAATGATCGCCTCGAACAAAACTGCTATGAAAAATGTCTTGCGTTATCTTTCAATGTCACTTCCACCTCACTCAAGGAAGTGTATATCATTCTCCCTTGTGTGAACTTCTGATTTGTGTTACACCAGAGAAGAAAGCCAGAGAAGAATGTTGAATGGTTAACGACGCACACTCAAATGCATGAGTTGATGTTGCCCTACATCACCAAAATTACCGAATCCAGACATCACATGATATGTTGACTTTTCTGACACCGCCAATTATACATATATACCCATGATATAAGACATTTGAAATATCATAGTGACACGCTGACATCAAACTTACCGTCTGTCAGACACAAGTCATCCAGTAGAGTGGCTTTCAGATATACATCAGATACATTCAATGTATTATATAGAGCAATTCTAAGCAAATATGACAAAGTTGAATGAAATCAAAGTAAAGTACCTAAAGGGCGCCATAGCCTTCCTCCATAAGTATGATGTCATCGAGTTCCTCACCATCCTCAGCTATAATCTCATCCTCCTCATCATCTCTCAAGATGTCATCTTCAAGTTCATCATCCTCAGCGTCGCCATCTTCGTTGTTGTCATCATCTTCGTCATCCTCCGAGTCTTTGCCATCCTCGTTGTCACTTTCATCAGCTTCATCATCACCAGCTACATCCTCACCGCCCTCATTCACACGATCACCATCAGAGTCCTTGGCGATAGCAGCTTCGTCCGTCATTTCAATGTCTTCTTCGGCTTCATTATCCAAGTCTTCGGGAATGTGTCCCTTGCATTGCAAAATGTTGTCCCACTCTCGCATACCCTTGTGACCAACAGCTCCCCCTTGGAATCTCATAAACATGTCCCTATCTACAAACCTAAATATCATGTGTATAGTTAGTAGATAGATAGTGCACAAAATAATGAACATACATGTTCACATAATATAATTCCCAGTCTGGGTCTGCTTGACGCTGACCGATCGTAGGAATAAGAAGCTCTTCAGGATGGCCAAATGTGAAGGCTGGAATAATATGTGCACCCTGGATCATGCACTCCGGATCAAGGAATCCATATGTGTCAGGGCTTTTGTCCTCAAAGAATTGGAGGCATTGGAGTCTCTTCACAGTAAAGCCGGCTGGACTAGCATCTCATTTGAACCATCTAACGAATAGAAGATCAATTCGTTTTGGACAGGACTGTACCAAATCAGGGGTTTCATAGTATTCCACGTTAACGTGGAATATTTTGATGAGGTGGGCGTACCAGTAAGGATGAGCGCAGTCGTCCTCATGTGACATGACCATGAGGTCAGCATGAGTGCGGGGGTTGATGGAGTCTTGCTTGCATCACAGATTGTACATAGTGTAGTTGACTTGAAGTATACTGTGTTCAAATAGTCTGTTGTCAGTGATGAGAACAGAGTCCCACTCTGCATCAGAAAAGTTGTGTTCGTCCCCTTCATACTCAAGACCTTGCAGACAAGCGTACAAGTGGTCTTTGAGGCAAGGAATAAAGTTCTATACCACCATATTAGATACACATTTAAAAAAAAATTGAAATGGCAAATACAGTGGCTCAAAAAAGTGTCCGAATGTTTGTGCACTTTTGAGTAATTGGATCATAGCAAGCCAGCACCTAAATAAAACATATGAATATAGGGACATGTCTGAAGGCCCTACATCATAGCTTGAATCTGAGCTATATAGCGTTGGAACACAACCTTATATGGGCAAGATATGGTAATTCTATTCTTATGACTCATTCGGACACTTTTTTGACTTTATGTTAAAATCACAAAATGAGACCATTCATATATAATATTCTTAATGAAAGTGGTACCATAATAATAATATGGTCCAATTTTAATATTATCTGAATATATCAACATACATAAGATCATGAAATTTAATATAATCATCATCAAGCCCATCTCCTCTGCTCAAAAGGATAATATCCTTGTTCTCTGTACCTCTGGTCTATCTGTCAGGAAAATTGCTTCCAAAACTAGTCTTTGCAAGTCTACTATTGCTACAGTTGTAAAGCAGAACATACCAGATAAGGAAAATGCTAAAATGTGATGTCTTCCCAAGCTTACCCACAGAACAAAAGAGCTGTTGTTCATCAATTTCTGTCTGGGAAGGCTTCAAATGCTGTGCATGTCACCAAGTTCATCAATTTCATTATGCCTACTCCTGCCTCCACCCAAACAATCAGAAACACCCTCAAGGCAGCCAATCTTAAGGCTGTAACCAACAAGAAAAAACCTCCTCTCTCAGCAGCTCATAGGAAGAGATGATTGGCCTTTGCTTTGCAGCACCAATATTGGACTGTGGAAGACTAGGAGAGGATTATTTGGTCAGATGAAACACAAATCAATAAAATGAGGTCAGATGGCCAGGAATATGTATATAAAAAGGCAGGAGAACCACTAGGAGAAAGAGAAGTCAAGGGTATACTGAAGTTTAGAGGAGGAAGTATGATGGTTTTGGGCTGTATGGGGTGGAATGGTGTGGTATTCTCTGTGAGGTGGAGGGAAGGATCAATGCAGAGCAGTACATCTTTATCCTAGAGGAATGTCTATTTAGAAGCATGCAGGAGTCAGGAATTGATGAAGAAGACATTATCTTTCAACAAGATAATGACCCCAAGCATACCTCAAAGCTGGCCACAAAATGGTTGGAAGACCATGACATCAATGTTTATTATGGCCAGCACAGTCTCCAGACCTCAATCCCATTGAATATCACTGGGAATCACTCAAAAGACTACTTGCTGCCTATCAAGATCTTCCAAAGAGGTGATTTGAACTATGGGAGAGAGTTGCAGTAGAATGGGAAGAAATTACCATAGAGGAGTGTCAAAAATTGATGGAAAATATGCCTAGAAGGGTTACAGCGGTTATTAAAGCCAAGGAGGGTAACATAAAGTACTAGAATGATATAATAAGACTGGTTTAACACAAAGTCAAAAAAGTGTCCGAACGAGTCATAAGAATAGAATTACCATATCTTGCCCATATAAGGTTGTGTTCCCACGCTATATAGCTCAGATTCAAGCTATGATGTAGGGCCTTCAGACATGTCCCTATACCCATATGTTATCATTAGGTGCTGGCTTGCTATGATCCAATTACTCAAAAGTGCACAAACATTCGGACACTTTTTTGAGCCACTGTAGTACTTGCCTGGACTGCTGGATCATCACCCAGCTCACCCAACCATGCCATGAGATCATGAGTCGTGTGGGCAGACTTAGTGATGTGGTAATGTTTTGATGGTGAGGTCCACACGCAATGATGTATATTGTTACCCTGGCGGGCAGCAAACTGTGCCCAAGCATTGATGACCTTGCTGCAGAGACGTTCAATGGCATCTTGAGTTGCTATGTTTGCTGTCATAGTGGCCTTGGTTTTAGGGTGTGAGGGTAGCGTCTCTTGAGTCACTGATGCTCTAGTTCACCCTATAATAGAATTACATACAGTGGCTCAAAAAAGTGTCTGAATGTTTGTGCATTTTTGAGTAATTGGATCATAGCAAGCCAGCACCTAAATATAACATATGGGTATAGGGACATGTCTAAAGGCCCTACATCATAGCTTGAATCTGAGCCATATAGCGTGGGAACACAACCTTATATGGGCAAGATATGGTAATTCTATTTGTATGACTCATTCAGACACTTTTTTGACTTTGTGTTAAACCAGTCTTATTGTAAAATTCTAGTACTTTATGTTACCCTCCTTGGCTTTAATAACCGCTGTAACCCTTCTAGGCATAATTTCCATCAATTTCTGACACTCCCCTATGATAATTTCTTCCCATTCTACTGCAACTCTCTCCCACAGTTCAAAGCACCCCTTTAGAGGGTCTTGATAGGCAGCAAGTAGTCTTTTGAGTGATTCCCAGTTATGTTCAATGGCATTGAGGTCTGGAGACTGTGCTGGCCATAATAAACATTGATGTCATGGTCTTCAAACCATTTTGTGGCCAGCTTTGAGGTATACTTGGGGTCATTATCTTGTTGAAAGATAATGTCTTCTTCATCAATTCCTGACTCCTGCATGCTTCTGAATAGACACTCCTTTAGGATAAAGATGTACTACTCTGCATTGATCATTCCCTCCACCTCACAGAGAATACCACATCATTCCACCCTATACAGCCCCAAACCATCATACTTCCTCCTCTAAACTTCAGTATACCCTTGACTTCTCTTTCTCCTCGTGGTTCTCCTGCCTTTTTATATACATATTCCTGGCCATCTGACCCCATTTTATTGATTTTTGTTTCATCTGACCAAATAATCATCTTCCAGTCTTCCACAGTCCAATATTGGTGCTGCAAAGCAAAGGCCAGTCCTCTCTTCCTATGAGCTGCTGAGAGAGGAGGTTTTTTCTTCTTGGTTACAGCCTTAAGATTGGCTGCCTTGAGGGTGTTTCTGATTGTTTGGGTGGAGGCAGGAGTAGAGATAATGAAATTGATGAACTTGGTGACATGCACAGCATTTGAAGCCTTCCCAGACAGAAATTGATGAACAACAGCTCTTTTGTTCTGTGGGTGAGCTTGGGAGGACATCCCATTTTAGCATTTTCCTTATCTGGTATGTTCTGCTTTACAACTGTAGCAATAGTAGACTTGCAAAGATTAGTTTTGGAAGCAATTTTCCTGACAGATAGACCAGAGGTACAGAGAACAAGGATATTATCCTTTTGAGCAGAGGAGATGGGCTTGATGATGATTATATTAAATTTCATGATCTTATGTGGGTTGATATATTCAGATAATATTAAAATCAGACCATATTATTATTATGGTACCACTTTCATTAAGAATATTATATATGAATGGTCTCATTTTGTGATTTTAATATAAAGTCAAAAATGTGTCTGAATGAGTCATTTGAGCCACTGTACATTAATAAAAATCAATAAAAATAAAAACTCACTGGCTGCATGGTGTAGTTATCAGTTGTCCCCCTCAGTCTAATCGTGTTGGGGTAGTCCCCAAGGGTGTGAAACTTATAAGTATTAATATTTAGTTTCTTTACCTTTGGGCGCAACCCTCCCTTTGACTTAGCTAATGCGCCCTGTTTGGCAGCAAGAGCAGCCAGCCAACGCCCCTGAGTGGCGTGTTCGTGAGGTAACTCCATTGTGATGTATATTGCACAGGTGGTCCGTTGAAATTTACAGACACTCTTGCCAAGGACGATTGTTGCCAAGTTGAAGAAGTTGAGAGTATCTTCGGTATGAAGATGGAGCTTGGCATAGGCTTGCCAAGTAGCGAGGTCAAACAACAGGTCCAGTATTATGTTGTCATTATCAGGATCTAGAAGTAGATCCTTGAATACTGGGATCACACACTAATATAAAATTTGAAATTAGAACTTAGAAACTTCGATACTCACCTGCAACAGATCTTCGAAATCTCGCGCCGCAAGGCATTTCATTGCAGAGGCATTCGTGTGAAAACACCTGATTGTTCCTCTCCCAAATGTTGGAACACAACAGTACCTGTAGCAAATTATACTGTAGTCAGTATCCATAATAATTATAATAAAATGTACCTCCAGTTCAAATTCTTTACCACATTACCACTGGCGGCATGGGCAATGCACATCAGATGAGTGAAGATTGCCTTCCATACGCCGAGCTTGAATTCATGCAGCATGTCCACCACAAACATTAAAAATAAAATAAATCTGAAGGAAAAAAGCCAATCGGAAAATGCATTCTAGATTTAATGAGAAACTAGTTTAAAATTAAGTATGATCAAATGCTTACACATGTAGGAACAAGGGACTCAGAATTAAGAACTGATTTCACGCACTTACCATCCACTGGTGCATCATGTTGGAAAATGAACTTGCGCACGCAATCGATCTTTTTTCAATGGGCTCGATCATCAACACGCTGAAGTGTTAAACAGTCACTCATATCGGCCTCTGTTCCCATCTCAGATACATCCACCTTCTTGATCAGGCAGCGTGGGCACAGGCATTCACCAAGGAATTTAATTCCAGCGAGTAAGATCCTGATATGACATCAATCTAAGAACCATGAGAACTGAAACAAACAAACTTACTTCTCAGGGTAATCTGCTGAATAAGTAAAAAATCGCGGAAACACTCTGCAAATGATCCTGTCTCCACAATGGATCACGATCCTGTGCTTATAAGCATGCATGAAGTCTTTGTCAAGAAGAAGCTTCCAGATTGCTTGCATAAGCTTGCGCTTGCAGTACATGTAGACCTCCGACGAAGATGCATCCTGAAAGAAATTGAAATAAGAATCTTGAAAATCATCTGGAATCTTAATTTTTGTAAATAGGGGTTGAGTAATTTAGGAAATTTGACAAGACTTACTGTAGGGATATATGCGACGTGATGGCATGCCGAAGCCATAGGCTTCCCGTGAGTATATTTAGATTCATTACCGAAAAAAAATAGAACGGCCAAAGGGAGGTGTCGCCTAAATTGGAAAGGTGTGTCAAGTTGGAATACATCATGAGTGAGGCTATGACGCATTCGAGATTGTTGTCCGGTTCACAGGGAAGGGAATTGACCTCAACAAAGGCCTCTGTCATTGCTGGTGAAGAATAGGCCTCGGAATAAACTTGAATGCTCCATTCTTCGGAGACTTTCCACATATGACGAAACGGCACCATATGGAATGTTGTTGCTGTGCCGTCTTCAAATACCTCCATTATGATATTGATCAATGATTGATGGTGCATGCCTTTAATTTCCAGCTGAGGGGCATCACCTTCTGATGGCCACTTCATCTTTTCTTTAGGGAGGCAGATGTATACTGAGGACTCCTTCCACCCATTCTGAGTGCTGAAAGGATTGGAGTGGTCCTTGAGGTACTCTGTAATAAGCTTCTTTTCATGAGTGGGATTAAAAATTCTTACGTCCCTTCAATCATAAGCATCATCATCGAGGAAAGTGGTGAGTCGCTGCATAGCAGCATCAGAAATGAGATTTGAGCTGGAATATTGCCAGCACATACATAAGTAGGCCAGCTGTTGGACTACTGAATGTGGAGTAGAGATTGTCGGGAGTGATGGAAATAGGGAGGGGGGGCCAGTGTGAAGATGAGAAGGAGCATTATTGGGACCCTTGCTGGTCTTGGGTTGCAACATTGGTGTGTCGCATAGGCTATTGAGGGGGACCACGGAAACAGAGTAGGACGAGTAGAATATACTTGGTACAATCCCATTGTATCTGGATTTGTTTCAAAAGGGATTAGTTCATTACCAGCGTGAATTTCGGCGTGAATCTCCTCCTCAGGCATGATCTCATCTGGCCGAGCTATGTCGTCACCAGGAATAAAATCATCATATCATCTGGGCATGCGAATGATGTGTCCAGAACGGTTAGAATGCAGGGGAGGCACCTCGGGTATTGGTGGGGAATGCGGGTGGGATCCTTCTGAACCTCCAGCAACATCAGCATCCTGTGATATAAGTAAAACATCAGCTGTAAACATTGAAAAATGACAACATACCTGAATATCCCAGTTTCCAGTGTCCATATCTCCCACATCTTCAAGGGGATTGGCTTCTTCTCGGCGGTCCCTTTTCCTCTTCTTGTTCCTTCGGCTCTTCTCAGCGTGCCGGTGAGATTTGCTGACCTGTGCACTAAATTCATGGTGAGTATTGCACAAAGTCTCGTGTGCGCTCAAGCACCTCTGACTGTTGAAGGACTTTCCACAGCCAAGACAGATGAGTTCATCCATCAAGAGAAGAGGGAGTGGGGCTTCAGATGGGAGGAAGGGACCATTTATCTGAAATATAAGCATTGTAAAAATCTACACAAGGATATGTCAATACCTAAATAATTGGTATGAACCACGTGGATGCACCTCAATTCCTGTAGTGATATTCAAGGTGCAAATTATGATACCATCCTGCAAATCCAATACACACAAGCATCAGCACCTCAGTCAGGTCATTGCTGCCTAGCACGGCAAGTCTTAAGTCACACTGCAATACTGGTAATTCAGAAACAGATATTATTATGGTGCATACAATACAATAGAATGACTCAATTTGCCATTAGCTCTCAACTACCCAGATTCGCAAGATTCCTGCTTGCAGCTGCAAGATCGTTGAGATAGGGCAATTGGAGGATACAAATGGAATCATCGAGGGTTCCTACGGATATTGCTCTGGGCCGGGATGAAAGTGCACTCACAGGTGTTAGATGATCGCCCTGCTTGAACCCTTTTGCTACGTACGATGAGTGGAAGAGACTAGCGTCTGACATGGAGCCATCGTACAGACCCAACCATTGACAGCAGGTGGGGGTCGGTGACTATCATCCAAGCCCGGATGATAGGACACATGTATTTCCTGTGTGTTTATAGAAATGAGGCAGGTTAATGTAGTGAAGCAGCAATAAACGGACAGTACACACACCTCTGCAGTAAGCTCATATCCCACTCATTACATGGTCTTGATGATAAAGCGGTAGTCGCATGAAAAGTAGACCTACGGGGGGGGAGTACAGCATTTTGCCTGGAGTGACCACACCCTCGCTGAAGGGGCTGCGGAACGCTACTGAGAGTGGTGTGCCGTCCTCGAGGACTTGAAGTGATGAAGATGGGCCAGGGGAGTATACAAGTTAATATCACGCTGATCATGATTGAGTTGATTTTTTGGTTGATGTTCAATTTAAACTCTGCCGGAATCTTGTGGTCATATCAAGTCCTTGAACTCTATCTTTATCATCACTCACATTAAGATCAATGACTAATGTTACTGCTAATGACAACGCCTGGACCTCGGTGCTAAATGTCTTCAGAGATGTCATATACATCGACATTCAAAATGCCATCTCGGTGGACAATACTTACTGCTTTAACCTCAATCTAGATTCTGCGGTGTGGGAGAAATCATAGAAGCGCACTATAGTGATAGTGTGTCGATCCTGTTTGGTGCAAGAGTAGTAGTCGACCCAAAGGGATAGCTCTGAGAGCAGTTCCTCAAGTTTGTAAGAGCAAAGGGACAAGTGCAGTTGGGTATTACGATCTATGCGACGGATTCCGCAAGTGATGCGGAGAAGATATGAGATGCAGATATGCGGATGAGTTGCAAGACGAGTGTGGTGCGGACATGGAGTAAGAGAGCGGATATAACTAGAAGGGAGCCAGGTATACAAGTCCAGGTACCAGGTAATGGGTGACGGGTACAATGGGTAAAGGTACCAGGTATGTGGGATACAATGCGAAGTTTTGCCGGGATCTGTTCCAGAACTTATGCGACAAGGTTTCTAGGTATAACTAGCAAGGGTCGAATGCTCAAGGAGTGTAGAGGCCTAGTGCAAGATAGTGAGAACTGCAATCAATTGTGCAAGAACAAAGAATGAGGTAGACTAAAGCTAGTGACTCCTGCAACACCAACTCAGAGGAAGGGAATGTAGAAAAGTGAGTAGTTCTGAGTCCTGGGTGAGTATTTATGTGAGTCCATACAAATCCAGGACTATGCAGGTGATCGCATATGTACAAGCGAGTCCAGAGTGATATAAGATGTAATAGCGCTAAGCTGGCCTCATGCATGGGAAAAGTATGTAAAACAACCTGCAAACAATCAATAGACAACAAGTAAGGACTAATAACACACCAGTGGGGATGGATGGACATGGACAGGACATGGGAGGACAATGCGAAGTACTGATGCGAGATGCGATGTGATGTGATCCAGAACTGGGCATGCGGGGCTAATCGCAATGTCGCGTGAAGGTGTGTAACTGGACACAACTGTCCGGAACTGTTCGCAAGTACTTGGAACGACTTCGGACTGTGAGTACTCTGGTTGACTACCATGGGGAAATGATGTCCTGCAGGGCTGTAGCCAGATTGTTTCCTACAGCAGGCCCAAAGGTAGTTTTTTTCTCATCTAAAATCTAATCTAATTTGCAACAGAAATTTGTTTTTCGCATCCAGCAACAGACCAGTAGTCAGGACTGTGTTTCAGATGACTCAGTAACCAAGTCTGAATCCAGAGAAGAGGAGAATGGTGATTATGGGGATGACACAGATACAAAGACCAAAGATGTGGATGCCGTGGAGGTTGGAATTGAGATCAAGGTCGAAGATGAAGATCTCACGGTGGTTGGTCCAGATTTCAAGTAAGTTGCCAGCGCTTTGTCACAGTTCAATAGAAATTTTGACTGATCTTTCTCAAGTCCTGTAGATGCATCCCCTTGCACCCTTTTGACCAGGCGCATGGGTAACCCTCACCCAGACCCCGAGAACCCCACTGTGCCATGGAGCTACTACGTCAAGAAAAGGACCGAGGCACAGGATCTGGCACAGGAGGAGATCTCAGTAGAAGGAGATCAGGTGGCCTCCTCGTAATTTTTTTTTCCTGTATTATATTGTGTGCACTGTACTATACCATTTGTAAATCTTGCTCAGTTGTAAATACTATATCTCCTTGCCCCCAAATTCTGCAGTGAACTTTCTGCAGTGAACTTGACATCCAATTCAGATACCATTATATTTTATTAATAAATATTTAGTGTGGTACAAACATACATTAATAATGTGTTGAATGTTGTAATCTGATCTCTATTCCCCACCATCATCATGGCGCGTCACAAACACTCCAATTCTACTGCCTCGTCTGTCTCTTCTGAATCCTCTCATAGCTCAACCCATTCAGCTTCATCAGCGATCCCTGCACCTCCGAAGAAGAAGGCCACGAGATCAAAGAAGAAGCGACGCTTATCAGGTGGTGATGAGAAAAGGGCTACTACGTCAGTCAATTCATTGTAGATATTCTGGCAACTGATCACAACTCAATTTAGGAACAAAGAATCTGATATTGATCCTCACAAAGAGTTTCTTGCAACTGTGCGCTGCATCATGCGTTGTATTGATGTGTTTTGCAAGACCAAACAACTCATCAATGTTGGTTTAGCTCTGCAGCAGCACAATGCTGCAGAGAATGGAGAGTTATCAGAAGACGAAGACACCCAGGTTTGTCATGACAAGCAACTCTCAAAAATGTAAGTTAGTCTTGTATTTTAGTGTGCACTGATTTTGTACCGGTCTACAGGTCATCTAAGGTCCGAGAGCAATATAAAAGAAACTTTGCTTGGCTGCTTCAACTCAGTCCAAGCTTCAAACCACTACTTGGCAACCCTCACAAAGCCACAGAACTAAATGCTATCATCAAGAAGGTGAGTACATGCACATATATGCGCAATGTTATGTACTTATTAAGTCATCAGATGGACGCTACTATCTCGGCTACTCACTCTGATGATGCATCACGCCTCAAGAGTCAAATCAGTCATTACGTGGCCTTCAACACCAAGGATCACCCGATATGTCCAGCTATCTACAATGGGAGTGGCTTGTGTACCCACATGGGTATCAACCATCCTGTTCTAGCGCGTTTCCTATGTCCGGTCAGGGAACTTAAGAGATTTTCAGAGGACGCCAACAAGTGAGTTTTTTTTTAATGTTTGCCTCATGTTTGCCTCACATTATGCAGGGGACTTAAAGACATACAGTGCAGCAAGATTAACTTGACTGCATCCGCACTCCCCACATTCCTATGGGCTGGAGACCTACCAGGTGAAGACTACGACGATGACAACATGTTTGAAGGCATGTTTGATGGCTACTTATTGGAGCGGGTAGGCATTTTTCTTTGTTGTTCAGATTGATATTGATATACCTTTATTTATTGGACTATGCAGCACATCTTTACAAGTCCCTCGAGCGCATATGGGGGAGAGATGCACACGACTCGCACCTGCAATGCCGTTCTACACAACATGACCACCGTGGATGCCGCTCATATCGCCTATGGGTGTTTGCAGGTTCGGTTTGGTATCAGCGCTAAGAACACTTGGTCCAAAATCAATGGGTCTTTCAACTACCGTGACTTCTACAACAACATCGTCAAGCTCATCAAGGATTTGCCTGATCCAGAATGGAAAGAAGAACTCCTCAAAGCTTGGAACGTGTAAGGTTTTGTTATATTATTAAAGGTTTGCAGCACTAACCCTTATTTATATAAGGAAACTCTTCAAGAACGAGGAAGGCCACAACAACAACACGATTCAAGATGGTTACAACATCTCTGGCTCTCGTGAAGACACAAACAATGACTTAGCGAGAATCCACGCTCAAATGACAGTGCGTCATGCAGCAAAGGCAGTCCTAACTCCAGCTTCTTCTAACCGTGAGCCAACTCCAGTTCCATCCTGCGAGCCAACTCCAGTTCCATCCCATGAGCCAACTCCAGTTCCATCCCGCGAGCCAACTCCAGCTCCCCCTCCCCTTACTCCTAAGCCTAGGCCAATTGTCAAGCCAAAGCCAGCTGTCCCTGCTGATCCTGTACACACCATGTCACGCGCCCCAAGTGAATTGACGGAGGCTGAGCCAGACGAGGATTCCGAACCTGTCCAACCTGCGACCAAAAACAAGAAGAAGGTAAATCGAACATATGCCAGAGTTTGTACTAAATCTAACAATATGCAGGCTCACAAGGCACCTGCACGAAAAAGTTCAAGAAAGTAGCAATCCATCCCTTAATGCATCCATGTTGCGCATTTCATTTCATTCCCATTGCTCGTAGGCCGTCAAATGATGTTTTCATGTTCTCGCTTTCATTTTCATGCTGTCCTACACTACTGGACTGCTGTATACTCATAGATTTCTCATAGTCCCATTCTGGCATCCATTCTCGATTACCTGCATTCCCATAGATAGGCTCGGAACCATACACTCAATTGTACCTTACTGCTTTGTACTGTCGTGTTTTCAATGCAATGTCTCATTATGTCGGAATGCAATTGTCATCTCTGATCACTCTGAGCGATATTCAAATAACTTATATACATGGCAATGTCTGATATATCGTAACGCTACCCTAATGTCAGACTACAGTCATATGTCAGTTGTAATGGCGGAATTGAGTTTCCGAACATTGTCCGACATTGAGGACGTTTGTCAGATACTTATGTCAGGTATAGTGGCTCCGACATTGCCATATATACCCATCTCTGGATTGTGTAATTTTGGTGATGTACATTCTGTCTCATGAATCATTAAATACCATTCTCCATGTTATGGGGACGGATCTCCAGACGGATACCGTTCTGACTGCTTTCCTATCTATTTCCCATCCCATGCTCTGACATTTGCGCAAGCACAGATATTGCAGACTGTGGTTTCGATACTGAACGACACGAAATCGCCAGAGACAAAACATGTCGTGAAAACGCTCTCCCAGAATGCTTGGGAAGCGGAAGCGTGTTTTTTTTTTTTTTGGACAAGCGATGTATATATTCAGCAACTGACAAAATCTAGCTCTAAATATATGCGCTATAGCGGGATGCTGGGGGTCCCGGTCCGAGGAGAAAATGCGTTTATGCACTCCCGTTGTTAGGGGTGTGTGGGACTCTATACTACCTGGTTACCTCGTTCGTAGAGGGCCTGGGTGGTTTAATACCCACTAAAACCTCGAGGGCTATCGCCCAATTCTTAGGAAGGGGGTCATCTGATGTAATAATATCGGTCCATGTGGAGGTGACTAGTTGCATGAAGGCTGGGGTACGATTTATTTTTCTTGCAGTTAATCGGTCTAATTGTAATCTTTTGTTTATGTTTGTTGTCCATCTCTTTGTTATCGTTTGTTTTGTGAATATCGTACCGTTGATTGTACTATCACATCTTATGGCCCATATAAGATGCACTGATTCTGATACTAGTATCCTTAGTAGCCTGGAGGCGCCTTTCAATGGTTTGTTAGTCTGGTTGTTGTCTGGTTCATTGTTCTGATTTGTTTGTTTAAAGCTTATGCTTCCGCATCCTAGGACAGTTCCAATTCCTACTCTTGGCCAGGCGCCGTGTTTCAGTGGCCATGTCCTTCTGGCCAGAGACCATATTGTGGAGCTTGCGTTATTCGGGCAGTCAATCAGGATGTGCTCCATTGATTCTTCGTCGGCGTTGCAGTGCGCGCATTTTGCGCGTTGTTCATATGTCGGTACATTTGTCCAGTATTCTCCTATTTTTTGCGAGCCATGTATTGCTTTGTATAGGAATTGTTTTGTCTTTTGGACAGGTCTTTGTGTCTGCTGTTGGTCCATATGGTGGCGTCCGTTTCGAGGTGACCCGTTATGTCTTGGATTGCGTATCTTGCGACGTCTATGTTGCTGGAGGTTTTCCTTCTTGGTGTTAGGGTTTTCGTTGCTCTGATGCCCTTGTATGCAAGGGCCTGTGATATTGCTGATAGTTTCGTTCCCTGCAGGTTGAACTTGTCTGGGATAGATAGGTCCAGGGTGTCCGGTTGGGGCTTGTCCGCCCCTTCCTTCGCGAGTGTATCTGCTCATTCGTTTCCTTCTTGTCCGGTATGTCCCTTTACCCAAATGAACGTTGTTTGTGCTGATCGTTTTCTTAGATGATATACTGTTGCTTTTATGAAGTCACTGTTTGCTACGTCAATCCATCTGACATCTTCCCAGTGTGGGAGATGCTTTGTGAGGCTCTCGATCGTGTATCTGGAGTCAGTTACGAATGTGATAGGTATGTAGGGTTCTATTTGTTGTGCTGCTACGAGTATCGCTGTTATTTCTGCTATCTAATTCGAGTGTTTTTGTCCAGGTATTCTAAAGGCTTTGTTTTTAGGGTGGTTTTCCGCTATCCATATTCCGCATCCGCTTCTCACGTTTTCTTTGCCATTGTTGGTGCATGAGCCATCGGTGAAGATGGTTATGGTGTCCTGTATGAGGTTAAGGCCTCGTGTTGGTGTGTGAAGGCGATGGGCGGGGGTGAGTGATGTTTTCTCGGGGTCTACAAAAATTCTGAAGCAGTTGGATAGGCTGGATCGGTTTGTTACTGTTGGGTCGAACAGTACTTCTCCTTGGCGGTTTTGATGGGCTTGGTGGTTTTTCTCTGTTCTGTGGCGGGTAAGTGAGAGTCCATCTTTTTTGGGTTTTGTTTTTGTATTGAATTTTGGTGCAATTTTAAATAGGATTTCATTCACATGCTGCGCGCAAGCATGGGGGTTCTTACAGCCTTTGTTTCTGTCTTTCTGACAGGCGGTGCATGGGCATGAGCTTCTGGGAAAGTGCTGGTTGTTGTCGCTAATTCAGGTTAGTCTTTTCCTTATCTTTAGTAGGTGTTTAATGCTGTCTGAGTCGTGTCGGTCTGTTAAACATTTATCTTTAGATTTATGATAGGTGTTTTTTGAGGTCCCTAGGTGGTACCACGCTGGTAGGCTTTTCTTTAGTTCTTTCGAGAGTTTTATCAGGGCGAAGCTAACGTTAAATTTTTTTGCTGTCTTTAGTAACATTTGCGCTTCCCGGGGTAGTGAGGTTATCTTTGGGCCTCTGGAAGGTGGGGGTCCATGATGTGAGGAAGGGGTTCGCTCTCTCATCTTCGCCTTGTGTTGGTCTGATGTTGTTTATGATTAGATCCATGATTGAGGCCCATGTTGGTCTGGAGGGGGACAAGTCCAGGTAGGCCTTTACCCATGTGATCTCGATCGCTTCGTTTCTTGATTTTATGTCCAGGAGGCCGATTCCACCTTCTTCTCTCGTACGTTGTAGTTGCTCGAGGTTTATAGGTGGGGTACGCGCATTATCCCATATAAAGCCCCGTATTATCTTTGTAAGTGCCGTCTCTATATTTTTTGGCATGCCCTGAGCTTTTGTCAGGAATTGGGTCATGCCGCCCACGATCATTTGTATAATTAGCTTCTTTCCGTCTAGTGTGGGGTGGCCATTTTTCCATCTTTTCAATGCTGAGTTGATGTTGCTTAGTACAGGTTCCCATGGTGTTGTGTCGTTTGTTTTATTCCCAATCCAGGCGCCCAGTGATCTCACTAGGTGTCCATCTGGTGCTATCCTTATGTTGTCGTTCAAAGGGGGTTCAAGTTGGTTCGGTTTTCGTGTTTGTATTACCCGGTCTCTATGCGTTTTGGTACCTATCGGTATTATCTCTGTCTTTTCCATGTTGAATTTTGCTCCTGACGCGCAACACCATTTTTGTAGGATCGTTTCAAGGTCGCTATACTTGTCCATCTCGTTCAGGAGTATCGTCGTGTCATCCGCGTAGAGGTTCATGATGATTTTGTCCGTTATGCCAGGTATGTTGTAGCCTCTTAATTTCTCAGAGTTTCTAAGTGCACAAGCTAATGGCTCAATTGCCAGGTCAAAGAGTAGACATGACAGGGGGTCGCCCTGACGTACGCCTCTGGTGACTTGGAACGGTGCGCTGAGCACGCCATTTATTGCAATTTTGGTGTGTGCGTTTTTGTAGAGGGCTTTGATGGTTTTTGTGAAGGTTTGTGGTAGTTGGAACGCTTCAAGTGTTGATATCAGGTAATTGTGTTTAATTCTATCATACGCTTTTTCTTGGTCTAACGCGACTAAGATTCCGTTTTCTTCAATGACGTCGGCGTATTCTATCATCAGTTTTGCTAGTCTGATAGGGTCAAAGATGGACCTGCGGGGTATGAAGCCGCTTTGATCCGTATGTACTAGTGAGTGGACTTCTCTTGCTAGTTGCATCGCTAAGGCTTTTGTTAGGATCTTGTAGTCTGTGTTTAGGAGGGTGATTGGGCGGTAGTTCTCTATCTCGGTGCGCTCTTTCTTTTGTAAATGGGGCACATCCATCCTAACGCAAAGTCTGTTTCTTCCTCGACTCCATACTCTTGGATGTCGTTTATTACTAGGGTGAGGGTTTTGATGATGTTAAAGCTTGGTATGTCTTCCTTTTGGTCATTGATATGTCGCTCATGCAGGTTTTTCCATATTTCGTAGGGGATTCCGTCTATTCCGGCAGTGCTGCCCGTTTTCGAGGCGTATAGTGCCTCTTTAATGTGGTTCTCTCTTAGGGGGCTGTGTAGAGGTGAGTGTTCATTCCAGAGCTTTTGGTTTTGTGGTATTTCGCTCATTGTTCTTTGTATTTCAGCTATCCTTTCTTCTGCTTCCTGGTCGGATAGGGAGTCCCTTTGCAGGTTATCATGGTATGTTCTCGCGATCTCTGCCATTTTGTCGGAGCAAGAGGCGAATCGGTTCTGGCCAGGTATCCTTAGTTTGTATATTACATCTCGTGGTTTCTTACTTTTGTTGATTTGCAACCAGTATTTACTGACCGTTTCTCCTTTCTCAGCCCATTTTGCTTGGGAGTATAGCTGCGTCTTACTGAATCTTTTATTTTCTAGGTGATTGATTTCACTTTCTATCCAGGCTTTTTGTCTTCTGGTGGACTCGTTGGTGTCAATGTCGTCGTTTGCTGTGGTTCTTCGTAAGTCTTCTTCGAGTTGCCTGGTCCTCGTTCTTATTTTGTTTAAGTGTTCTTTCGCAGTAATCTTTGCTAGCTGTTGGATTTGTATTTTAAATTCCTCCCATTCTTTTTGCGGGTTCTCAGTGTTTGTTCTTGGTGCTTGTTGGTTCGTGATTCTGTCCTGGGCTGTTATCCCCGCTTTACTGATTTTGTTTATGAGTCCTTCATCATTTATTAGGCTTGCTGGCCAGGCCCAGCGGCCTTTGCCGACGAATGGAGTATTGCTTGGAGCGAATCTTACAAGTATCATTCTGTGGTCGGTCGGGATGGCTGAGGTGCAGGATTCCCAGCCGCATATATTTCTTTCGTGGGCTGGTGAGGTGTAGATGCGGTCTAGTCATGAGTACGTGTTTGTATTGCTATAGAACGTGAAGAGGCGTGATGTTGGGTTGTTTATCCTCCAGGTGTCTTGGATGTCAAGCTGGAATCTTAGGTCTCTTAGGGCGTCTAGTGCTTGTTCGTGTTCTAGGCAGGCTGGGGCTCTATCAAGTGAGTCTTCTGTTATATTAAAGTCGCCCATTAAGAAATCTGGGTTGGGTAGTCTTTTCTCTTGCCAGGTTCTCGATATTATATTCCAAAATTCTTTGTGTTGTGAGTGGGTGTTTGGGGCGTATATGTTCGCTATTGTGAGGTGGGTGTTGTTATGCCATTTGGTTCTAATTACTAACGCTCTTCCGGGGATGATTTCTGTTATTGTTAGGTCCTCGGGGCTGAAGATTTCTTTGTTTATGATGATTGCTACCCCAGCGGAGTTCCCTGGGCGGTGTGGGTCTCTCGAGTTTATGACTTTGAGCCTTCGTGAGTATAGTGTATCTATCTGTGTCTCGTGTTCTGGTAGTAGATGTGTTTCTTGCACGCATAATACACCAATCTTTTTCTCTCTCATTACGTGCTGGATCGCCGACCACTTAGATATTTCATTGTTTCCCAGTTGAGGGGACGCGCGGCCTCTCATATTCAGGGTCGCGAGGAGTAAGTTGGCTCTCGTTTTTTTTTTTTCTTAATTAGAGGTGTATCTCTTGGGGTAGTGTTAAGGTTTATATTTGCCTGGTGGGGCGTTTGAGTTGGGGATCCACCTACCATCTCCTGGGTAGCGTCATTAGGGGCGGCCCCGGTGGTTTGAGGGTTACTCCCTCTGCTACTCGGGAGGCTCGAACCAAGACCGGGAAAGGAACCATAAATATTGTTTTGATTATTGAGTTGCTGAGTGGTCGATGTACTACGCCGTCCGAACGACCATTGAGAGGCGAGGGCTGTCATATCCCGGACAGCCACGGTGGATACATGCTAGCGCTATCTAAAACAGTAAGTCCTGTGCTTACCGAGTCACTTTGCGGTTGCTTCAGCATCTCTGCACGGCTAATCCTTGGCCTAAATAGGCCTCCGTTGTTGGCTTGCGCCATCAGGGCTCCCTCGGCTTTCCTGTCCTGCTTCCACAGTCAGTATATTTGGGCCGAGGGTGTTGGGTTCTCAGACTTTGCCCTGTGAGTCTGGGTGTGCGGTTGTGGCTGTTGTCAGGATTTTGCTCACATTGCGTCGTTGGTTTGCAGTTTCTGGTGAAGGGGGGTTTATTCGAGTACGGAGTTACATGGTGCGGGAGCGTGGATGTGCTATGGTATGTCAGGGGGGTGGGGGGTAGTTAAAGGTATGTGCAGTATCTAGCGGGTAATGCGAAGGTGATCTTAGGCGGGGCCTCTCCTCCCTTTGCCTCTTCCTCTTTGACTCGAGTTGTTGGGTCTCATTACCACAGTGTGCTTGGGTCCGTTCCATAGTGGGATGTTGGGGAATGGGCAGAGCCCATGCGGGTGCACGATGGAATGACAGAGGGGGCAGGGCATGAAGTTGACCGCAGTGCCGGTGCCTTCGAGTTCAGATGGGTAGGTAAGGGAGTGGAGGTAGGCTCGCAGTTTCGTCCAGACTGCAGGGATATTGGTTGGGCTGACGGCAAATACGTTGTAGCGCGGGAGAAGGATGCTGCCGCTAACCTTAAAGTCAAGGCGTTCAATCCACAGAGACTTGATAAAGTCCCAGGATGCGGTGTGGACTTTGTCCTCGGGGATGTCTCCTTCGGATAGGATATCGCAGATATCCCATCTTGTGACGTCTTCCGTCCAGACTTCATAGACAGCCGACCTGATGGTGGTGTTGTCGGTCGTTGAGAAGCTGTGAAGGCAGAATAGGAGGAGGGGTGGTGAGTTGACTCGGAACTGATGAGCAGCAAAGGTGACCTCAGTGGATGACCAGACTCACTGGTTGAGGATGAGTGATTTCGTCTCCTCAGAGATGTTATAAATAAGGAAGCTGAGGGGGTAGTCTGCGTCTTCTTTGGTGGCTTCTGGGCAAGGTGGTGAGACCTTTACCTCTTGGTCATCCTGGTGGACGAAGTGCGCGATCTCGGACACAGCAATGCGTAGCCTTTCTACTAAGATGGGGCCTTTGACGGATGGGTTTTTCCTGTCATGGTCGAAAACTCTAACTAGGATTTTCGGGTGTGGGACCTTCAGCCACGCGTTGATGACTTTTGCCGCTTGGTAGTCGAAGAGTTGCGCCGCATGGGCTAGGTGGATGTGGGGGAAGCCGCCCATAGGTATGGGAGTGAACTGGGGAATGACCGTAAGGGAGTTGATACCGTTAGACCTGATGATGGAGCGGTTTGTCTCAGCAACTGCTAGGTGTGCACGAAGTAGGTCCTCTTCGGACTCTTGAGAGGATGTGGATGGCTTGGTGCGGGTTGCCGTGGGGGTTGTTGTTGGGACGGGTGGGTCTAACATGGTTTCGTTGTCCATGGGGACGGGGGTTTGCGCAGGGGAGTGGTGTAGGGTATCGAGAGGTATTCCTATCTCTTTGTCTCTCAAGAAAATGAGGGAGTTAATGGTGGGGGTTGTCGCGTTTTCCTCAGATTCAGTGGGGGGGGCTTGTGAGATGTTGGTGCGGGGGGATGGGGATGGTGTAGAGGGGGTAGGGGTTCCTTCTGCGGTGGTGTCCCCTTCGTCTGTTAGGACGTTGGGCGGGAAAAACTGTGAGCCTGATCGCTGGTGTCTGGGGAGGGACTGGCATGTGCCCATGGGGGATGGGCGAGCGTTAATGTTCGCGCTTTTGACACTGGATAAGTCCTTCATTGCGAGTTAGGATGGGGGGTATCGTTGCTTGGGGAGGTCTTTTTATATTAGATTTTCATGCTTTAGGGGCGTTACCTTTTGCTGTGTTATGGGAGATCTCGTGGGTTGCTTGTTTTCATATTTGGGTTAGTTTCAGGGTGTGGTGTGTGGTGTTCGAGTGGTGTGTTACATGTGTTTTTCGGTTGTGGGTATTGAGGGTCTTTCATTGGGGGGTGTGGGGGCTCTTTTCGCGCTAGTTTTTGATTTTCGGTCGCTGTACACGTATTCGAGTTGTGGTGTTATGTCGGTTATCTCGCGTTCAGTGGGTCTTATTATGTTTCAGGGTCTCTGGTCTGTGGGTGGTGTGTTCCAGCAGGAGTTTATTGACGTGTTATCTTGGTTAAGGTGGCTTCATGGGGTTGTATAGTGGGGGTGACGTTCTCGTTCGGGATGCGGTGCTGTGCGTTATGTTTTTATTAGTGTTTTTTAAGGGGTGGGGCAGTCTTAGGGCATTTTTGTTTGTTTGTCGGGAGCAGGTGGTTGGTTTGTGCTCAGTTCTATGTTGGGGCGGGTGGGGGGGGTTCCTTTGTTATTGGTTTTTGGTGACATATTGAGGTTTTCGGTGCTGGTGCTTATGGTACGAGTTTATACAGCGTGGTGTGCATGGTGGATGGGTGGTTTATGGTGGGGAATGTATTTGTATTGGAGGCCAGTAGGTTGCTGTGAGCGATTATCGCTCAAACTTGCCCGCAAAATGCGTGGGAAAAAACCGCCATGGTAATGGTACGGGTTCAAGTGCCTCCCGGAAGCGTGTTTTGGGGGGTATGAAAAGTCACAATGCGTTTGGAGTCACTGCCTATGTAAACTTGCTGACCATACTTTTGCAGCTGAGGGAAGTCGCTGGCACTAACTATATACACTCATTCGAAGATTTGTATAAATGCTGCATCAGAGTTATTTGTCGTTTGCCGGTGCTTTAAATCTCAAGATGGGAGTACTTGACGCCCTTTTAAGCAACAAAACCCAAGGGGTTCAAATTCGACTATAAACACAATTACGGAGAACGTCGCAGATAATATTACATCAAGGTCTGATACTGAATGCAGTCACTGTTGACCAGAACTACAGTCAGTCAGGTCCCTGGCAAAGAAGCGCTAAAACTCACGCTAGATCCATCCGGCACTCATTCGAGAAAATTCTCCTCAGTCAGAATGCGGCCATTAAGCATCTTTCCGAGATGAGTTGGCAGATACCTCATGCCTTTCCTTCTCATCCCGAACAACTCCTTCAGTGGAGAAAGCTGGGACTGCTTGAACATGCATGACGCTCTCGTAGAAGGACGGTTCTCCTCCCTTATGAACCCATCGCTGTCAGCTATCAAATCTTCTTCCCTCAAATCCGGCGCATTGAGTCCTAAGAAGTTGCAAGTGCGGATATACATCTCGTAGTTGGAGAAATAGAGTTGGCCGGCAAACAGATTGAGCTGGCAAATTAGCGGTTCTGATGGTGTCAACCATGGCGCCGAAGGGACACAGTAAAGTCGAAGGTTATCGCATGCCTGCATCGTTTGTATGGTGCGAGGAGTGTAGATGCACAGGTGAACTACCTTGCTTGTGCGAATATCATGCAGCATTTCGTTAACTTCATTCGGGCTCATGACTACCAGCGTTGGGTGTCCAACGTCACTGGATACAATCCAATTGACGGGCCGCAAATAATCATCCACTTTCTGGATGTCAGAGACAGTCCCCACCGTACGAGCGAAGTCGCGGGTGACTAAAACATTGTGTGCCCAGTGATCGCGCTCATGGAATTCAGCAGTAGTGTCGACAAGGCTGGATAGCACTTGAATGAACGCAGGAGAACACGTGGGAATTCGGCCGGTCTTCACGAATCAACGGACGTGTTTATGCACGTTCTGGGCTGCAGGTTCTACCTTGGGCGGTCTTTCCACTTGACGTTCTCTCTCTACCTCGTTACCTCGTGGATTACCTCCCTTTCTTGTTCCTCGTCCATGCTCCTTTCCGGTGCTGATAGAATTCCGAGCTCCTCGCACTTCCTTTGGATGTCTGGATCGAAAACCCGGGATATCTCTGAAGAAATGCGTGGCGCGTACAATGCCTCTAATGAACGCTCCTCTGGCTGCAACCAGGCCGTCCTCAGGGCAGAAATCGAAGTGGCAGGGGCACGCGAGAATTGAGTCCATGCGGAATGCCGTGTATTGAAATCCGATCGCTGTTGAATCCAGGATAATGCACGCATCTCAATGTCATTACAAGTTTCAAGCATCGCCCAGTGCAAGATATCTGGCACATCAACACCGTCGGTATCAGCTTTCTGAGTTGCCGAACGAATGCTCCGGTCAACTTCAGCCGGAGCAAAGAACATTACTGATTGCCCATTGCCCAGCTTCCGCATTCGCATACATCCTTTGTCATTGGTTAACATCAGAACCGACATGCACGAATTCTGAGAGCACGAACCTTGTGCCAGGCGGTCTTTCGTGACTTTGGGACCAAGCGTGACAGCAGCTCGGAAACCGTAAGGCAGCTTGACGTCTGTCCCCCTTGTGTGGGCGTCGTCTAGATATACCACGCATTGATCAAGCTGCTGGGCGAAGGGGGATGATACAAGGGGCTCGACTGCCCCATCCCGACTGACAACAACGAGTTCGTCGTCGTCATTGACGAAGACTGCAGCTTTGGCGTTGTGCTTGGCTCGAAGCCATGCTTCAGCCAACTCTTGATTCCTCAACTCCAACATCTGCGCTCCTACGTCCAGGAGCACGCGGACCTCAGGGGTTTGTTTGATTAGAGTGTTAATGAAGTCATATACCTTTTGGCCGGGTGGTATGCATCTGTAGTAACTGTTTTCTGGGCGCAGAAGAAAGGCTAGGACTCGTGCATTCGTGCTGCGTTGGTAATCAAGGTCGTGCTGCACAATCGAGCTCGGGAGTAGATAGCGATTGTCGTTTGTACCAGAAAAGCCGGTTGTGAGATGTTTCTTCTCTTGAGCGAGATCCCATCCGGAGCAGGTGAGTTTACTGGGGAATCCCTTGGCTTCCTTGGGGAAAACTACTCGAGACAGGTAGAAATCTATGACTGCCTTGTTGAATGCGAGCAGTTGCTGAAGGTCATTGAGCTGGTCTGCGGATTCTGTGTTGATTCCGTTCAGGTGCCGTAGACTTTCTGGGACAGACTGAAGTCCAAGCACCCAGGATTCGTACTCGAGGGCGGGATTGTCCTGCTTCAGCAGAAGCTCGAAGCACAACATCAGCTGCTGGAGCGTGAGGCCCGTATAGTAATATGACAGGCATGTGAGGGTAACAGCAACGTCCGGATGGCCAAACTCTGCCCGCAGCGAGGGCATGTCTTTAGCACGGAATGGAACGGCTAGCATCATTTGTTTGGGGGCGAGACCATAATCAACGCGCCAGCGACGTTCTTTGAGGGCGTACACCAAGATACCGCAGGCCAGTAGTCCACGTAAGACTAGAAGGCCGGGCCAGACGGCGGTGTCTCTATAGTGCTCCTCCACTAAGCTGATAGAAGCGTTGGGAATATTCTCTGTTGCGATAAACTGGTGGACAGCTTGTTTGACGCGGAGAGATGCTTGATCGAAGCTGATGTTTTCAAGTCCCCCGCTAATGACATCCTGTGCGATCCATTGGACTAATTCTTCACCTGCTGTGGGGTGCAAAACTCGAATAAAGGGGAACACTCCGTGCCTGCAAATGGACACTTCCGAATCAGTGGGGAATTTGCTCATGATCCGAGCAGCGTGCTTTGCGACAAGACTCAAAACTTGTTGTGTAGTTGTCCACCTGTCGGGATGACCCTGAAGCGACCTTTGAAGGCCGACGGTGTACACCAGTTGATAGCGGACGTGCAAAATTTCATCACTTTCGTCCAGGATGTCGCGTGTATGATTATCGAGCCACAGCTGAGTATGCAGTATATCTTCAGCAGCTTCAGACTGAGGGGACAGCTGACGGTCAACAGCCATCAACTGGAATGACAGGATATGATCCGGTTGCACGACCAATATGCCCTTGGTGTCCATGCATTCTTGCATCAGGTCACGATACATTTGCACCTTCAATGAGTCGATGGAAAGAGTGCGGGAGAATGGAATATAGTAAATGCGCCTCTGTGAAAGGCCGCTTAGTCGTTCAACCAGGAGCTGGAACATCTGGGCGGACAGCGACTTCAGGACGATTACTCGAACTAGTTTGTGGCCGTCAGAAAGTGCGGCTGCTGCGAGAGGAACGATCACGTAGGATTTGCCTTCTCCCATGTTCAGCTGGAGAGAAATATTTTTCCCCCTGCATGGCGACATCATTTCTCGCGCAACCTTCATTTGGACGGGCCGTGCCAAGAACTGACTTTCGATCTAAGGACGCTTATGATCAGCAATCGTGAACGAATGACTTATCTTTGAAGCGCACCTGGATTAAAAGCCAGTCAGGGTATAGCTCCGCATCAGACTCCTCGCATTCTTCGTTCTCCAATTCCTTAAAAAACTCGACCCAGTTTTTGCTAGCAGCAAACATAAACAGCCTTCGCGAGCGCTGCAGTTGCAAAAGTATTTGCGACAGGCGGACAAGAGATGTACGCCATGCCTTCTCCAAACAACCTCCTGACGCAGAAGCCATGTGAGTGAAGAGGAGGTTTGGTGTAACTCGAGGCCACAATCCAGCCTTGTATAACGCATTCTCGGCAGCAGAAGCAGGGGAGAGGGTGAGTACGATAGATGCGAGTGCATCTTGGAATTGTTCGCTACGAAGGGAATGATAATCAAGCAATACTTCCATCGTGTATGGCGCAGAATCTGGTAAAGCGACGTGCTTTTCCTCGCAGAAGATCGACCTGCTCTGGTCCAGGTCATTGGTGTAGTTACGGCGGAACTTGTTACTTCCTCGGTCGTGAAAATCATTGATCAGTTGTTGCAACCTCGCTGTGACTCTGGTGTCTGGGAATACCAAATCTCTCCGATCGTAACTTGGCAGAACTTGGGATGACCCGCTCGTGTGTATAACAGGCGGATTTCTATCAAAAAGGTACTGGGCATCAACGGACGAGGCTGGTGAAGCCATATCTGAGTCTTCGAGGTGAGAATAAAGATCGTATTGTGAGGGTAGTTTCGACGGAGGTTGAATAGCATAGGACCGGTTAAGGGTCCCTTGGAGGACATCCACGTGTTGCTTCAGACAATGGTTTACCCAACAGCTGCGAAATACTGGGCGAAGTTTTCCCCGCAGTTCATTGAGATCGTAGCAGTTCGCTTGCAGCGTATTCAGCGCCGGAGGATCTTCGCACGGCCAAGCATCCTGAATTTTGCTGAGAATGAGATGCTTTTCAGAGCGACATCTGTCTTCAAAGGCGGAATAACGACGTTTCCCAAGAGCCTGGTCATCTTCCCACCTCTTTGCAGATAGGTATCTCTCCTGGCTGGTTTGATAATCTTTGGTACACGAACTGATGATGTTGCCCAATATCGTACTGGAAGGAATGAAACCATCCGAGAGATCATATGACGCGGTGGGTCACCCAGGGTGCGAATTTCGGAAACCGTGGCGAAGGCTAGGAGTGTCGGGATGACCGCATAGTCCTCCAGCAAGCCATATGATACTGAAGCCAGGCTGAAGACAAGTTGAAATATGTTTTTCTTCGTAGCAATACGACAGCGGTCGTACGCAGAAAGGAAGACGTCAGGAAAGGGTCGAAGCCAGTCTTTGGAGTATCGCAAGCTGAGCGATGATTCATCAATGCCCTGGACATTCTTCCACCGAATCAGCAAACTGAGGAGATTCTGTTGCACCGGAAGCCTGCTCGGCCACTGGTGTACCATGAAGGCGGTGTGAAACGCTCTCTCTTCTGCATTTTTATTGGGTATGTCGCGCGAAGCATAGATGACATCTGTGTCACCAAGCAGGAGTGGAAGAGAAAACTGGTCAGGGTAAACCGCCGAGGCACGGACGGACGCGCGCTCGAGAAGGTGGTTGGTGAATGGCGGAAGATCAAAGGCAGGACGAAGGTATGAAGACCCTTCTGAGAAAGTTGAAAGCTGCATGCCATACTCCATGATAGACTTCGCAGCTGGATGAAAACCGTGGTGTTGTGCGAGGGATGCAAGACATGACCATGACACTGTCTGCATCTTCTGAAGATGTGTCGGATACCAGACGCGCGTGGTTGACAACGAACTGATCTCGCGCAAAATATCTGTATCACGAGGGCGAAGCCTCATGAAAGACCGGCAAGCCGCAGAACGCAAGAGATGCAACGCCTCCTCCGTCCCTGTCCGACCCGTCAGAGGATCAGGGAGACAGCCGCTGGTCACAGCGTGAAGGAGCGCCTGATAGAGCTTGCTCGTCAGACCTACGAGCCCAGTGAGACAGCGTAAATCTGTATCAACCCTGTACAAGTGGTATGCCACCCGGGCGCCTTGAGTAGTGATGGTAACCTGAACGTGATGCTTATCAACAGCGAATGAGACGCGACCATCTGGAATGATGGCGATGCGGGGATGCTCGTCCGCGATTTGCGACTTTGGACGCATAATGAGTTGATTAACCAATCCTAACATCGTTCCAGTAGACTGAATGTCATCAACAACCATGTTGCACATGTGACGGGACTGCAGTTCCCCATCCTTGTCAATGAAGAATTCGAGACCATATCGAGGTAAGTCAGCCTTCAACGAGTAAGTGCTGCCGGATCCTTTGTTACATGTGACCATGATGCAGTGGGCATCCTCCAGAGGACGCATCCTCTTGGATATCATGTCCCACGTCTGGCTGCGTATGTCGACCAGAAGAGTGGCGCCGCCGGCATTCTGCAGCGTTGAGTGGCCCCAAACAGCAAATTGCAGGACCCAATTTTCAGGTGAAGACTTCCACGCATGTTTTTCTGGCCGAATCTCTATTTCTTGTGTGCGCAGGTTGAGCCAATGAGTATGGCCTTCTATCAAGGTCATCGGTAGGTCTCCAATAAATTTCTGGCTTGGAATGAGCTGGAGGATATGTGAGCCTTGTTCGATATGCTTCGCGCGGATAATGAGATCGTTTGAGTCGCGGAGAGCGAAAGACACCTTCAGTAACAAGCAAGTGCGTTAGTTTAGCAGCTGAGTGCTGATAACGAGGGCAACCAACCTGATGGTCGTAGGGGTTCCCGCGTGTCGCATACTCCATTCCAGGAATATCAGCTGGAACAATGTCCAGAACTTGCTGTAATTAATAAGTCAGAGTGTACCAACAGAGTCGCAACTTCAAACGCTGACGTCACCGAAAATCGCCTTGTAGGTGGGATGTTGCACTATCATCGACGGAAGCCTACCCAGCTGCTTCCCGTCAACAAGAAAACAACCACTTATCAAGTTAAAGTGCACAGCTTGCGGTGATTGAGAACCAGAAGACGCAGTCTGCGTCACAAGCCAACGAGAATTCGGAGCCGGCAGGGCTCTCCAAGGAGTTCCTCTTCTATAACTGCCCCAAATCTCCGCCACCGCACAATCGAGGCCCTCCCTGTGAAGCTCTGCGTATTGACGAACATCGGCTTCTAATGCGTGACAGCATCTTTTGTCGCGTTCTAGCAGTAGCTTGGAATGTTGGGGAAGATTGCCCAGTTGACCCGGGGCATTGTCGTAAATTATCACCGCACAATATGCGAATACCTCGATGTCGTCATTCGATGTCAGGAGCAGTGAAGTGCCTCCATCAACATCAAAGGTGCTCCGACAGGTGGCCGCCATATCACGAAGACGTCCTTGCAAATCCCGACTGACCTTCTCGTCGTCGCTGGCTTGCATTTTCCGTGAAAGCTGCCTCAGCAACGTAAAGGTCGAAGTTCGTATCCTTCGAAGCAACGAATAACCCTGACTTTTAATACCCTCTTCCTGTGTCGAGGACAAGACATGGAAAACGATCATGGTGATAGTGCTTATCGTGATACCTTCCAACCAATTTTCTTCGACGCTTGCCATCAAAGACTCCAGCTCTCCGAGCAGTGCGCTAAGGAAGGGCATGCTGTTCAGCTCCTCGTGCCACAGAAGGCCCTCATCGGACGAATGTGGTCCAACCTGTGAAATGGCTTGCGCTAATAACAGATGAACTTCCTCACATCGGAAATCAAGGGTCCTCGCACGGAGTTCACGTAGCACATTCATCCATTGCAGCAGCGGTCCACTCCGCAAGACTCCGAACGCAATGAATTCGTGGATGGTCATATCCTTGTGACAATCTGCCTGGCTGGCTATGACCTCGTTCGAGGTGTGGGATGTTCCTGCAAGATACTGCTGCAAACTATCATATGGTCCCTTCGGAAGAAGGAAAGTGCACAACTTGCTAGAATCGCAGCGTAGCATTACGTCGGCCAACCATGCACCTGTAGTCGTATCGAAAGGCAGGAATTTGAGTCCATTGTTCACACAGACGCTGGTGGCCTCTGTGGGGATGTTAAGTTGGCTGTAATGGCACTCGGTGAAGGGTTTGGCATCCGACGCCAAGGTCAGCCTTTGTCTTGGGTGGCAATTGCGGTATGGCAGCAAGGCATCATAATCCGGCAGCGTGACGAAGGGAAGAGTGGGCCAAATCTGCTCTGGAGTGCAGATGTCAACGAGGACATGGAATGTCATAGATCTCCACATGTCAAACGCTATGGGGCATGCTAACTCGAACACGACTACGATCGCCTCCTGTTCATGCTGTGGGAGCGGCCACTCGTGAACTGTAATGGTCATGTTTCGCATCTCCTTCTCCAGGCAACATTTTCCGCACCACCAATCGTGGTACTCCCGACCGCGGGAGTTGACACCGAATTTGTGTGATAAGCTTGCTGCGGTCTTCTTTAGGTCATTGTAAGTCTTGTTGAGGGTCCGAAGCTCAGCCAATTTCTTCTCCCGCTCTTCCTCAGCATCCACCTCGATGACCAGTTTCAAGAACTGCAGCTCGGATGACTGGTGAAAATACTGCACTGCAAACGACTGGACATCGTTGGTAGACGAGAATACCGACAAACGGCTGGAAGCCTGCCAATGGCGGGCATCCAAGTAGGCATGTAACTGCTTCAAACGATCAAGGGCTGAGGATTTGCGAATTAAAAGATTCTCCCAAAGGATTAATGGGACTTCGGGGGGATATTTTGCCAGGAGGGGGATTTGTCTAACAACAATCTTATCCATGGCTACCCAGAGCTCGAAAAGAGTGAGAAGCATGACCGACAGATTCTCCGGGTTTCCTTTGTAAACTTCCAGCGCTCGCGAGGAGTATGCGGAAGCACACACCTCAATCGAGATGCATGCGGAATCGATGCTCTGAAATGAAACACGTGCTACCCAATCGTCGATCCCTGATCTAACGACCGTCTCGAAGTCTGTGAGGGAAAGGGATGGTTCTGCAGCGTGAACAGCTATAAGGAAACTAGCATCAGCATCAAGAAAATCATCGATTGTCCCGCGTGCGAGGTGGTTGGGGCTGAATGGGGCTGATGGGGAGGACGAATGCTGGTCCAGCAAAGCTTGGTGTATGTATTCTCGACTCGTGTTCAAGGAAAGATGGGTATCCTGCAAGACCGAGAGGGTCTCGGGAGCCCAAGGAGGTGAGGTCTGTTGCACGTCTTGAACAGATCCCCATCTTTCCTCTAAGATACTCTTCACGTCACTCGTGACCATAACGACCATCTGCGATAACTCCGGGGAAGCAGAGGTTCTGAGCTTGAAAAGACGGCGTGCAATCTTTGCTGACATGAAGTGTAGGATGTCATTCGACAAGTTATGGTCGATGGCGAGGGTCGTGAGCCTCGCCATCGAGAACAGCATGAACGATTTATATGTCGTTCGTCCGAGAGCAGTGCGCTCCAGAGTCGTCTGTAGGGCAACGCGAATCACAAGCCAAAGTGGAGACCGCCTCCATGGCAATTTCGCGCTGTTCCACAGCACGTCATCTCCGATGCGCTTGCGGATGCGAGGAACATCAGCAATGCTCCCGAGGCCACGGAGTATGCCGGTCAGGAGTTCAGTGATATACTGGGGATGAGTTGTATCCCTCTCTTCGGGAATAGTGGAATTGGCTTTTTCTGTCGTCGCTGCCGCATCAAGGACATCACGATCCATACAAACGAGAAAATTCGCCAGCTCGGCGGGAAAGGTAGCGTCATTGACAATCATATTGGGAATCGTGATAGCAGGCCCAGGATACGAACAAATAAGCTTTCCCTTTGCGCCCATCACTGCGGCGGGGTCAGGAGAGATCTCGAACGATTCGAATATGGTTTCAGATTCGAATTTTCTCATGACCACCGCAGCGTTTTGTGCGCGGATCATATACACAAGGATATCTTCAAAATGATACTCAGCATGGAACAAATTGCGAATGAGATGGAAATAAGAGACCTTTGTCGTCCATGGCATTGATTTGATATTGGACTTTGTTTCGAGACATCACGCTGAATCTGATTGAATCTTGGAGGTTCTGAAGCATTTTCAAGCCGCTCGTCCAAAGATGTTGCTTGTCGAATGGCAGCTGGTCGCTGAAGGCATGAGCAGCATCCAATACCGCCTGAGATAAGGCCAAGTCGTTCTCAAGGGAATGGTCGCTCGCTTGCGGCAACTTGAGGGGGCAAAAAACATGATTGATGATATATTCCAGACCGGATTGGTCTATTGAATGTTCAAGCATGTTGTTGGGATGAAAGAAGAGTGCATCGATAGTGAAATTCGGCTACGCTGATAAGGATCCCCAAAGCGCTCGTCCTCCAGAGTCGCAGAAGTTTCAACAAGCTATCGGGAGCACGCCATCGATATGACTATCGAGGCTGTACACGGGGATTTACTTGAAGAACGACTCAGATCTCAAAGAAGATCATGCCGGCAGGTCGAATTCTGAGCCTGCAGGCCTGAGAGTTTAATGTATTATGAGAAACAACCTACTGTGGAGTCTGCCCATCAAATTGCGTCAAGTTCTTTATAATGTGACGCTCACTAGTTTTGAATATTTTCAGCTTCAACATTTCTCAATCAACCCTCCATCATAACAACATACTCCGCCTCGGCATTCGAGCTTCCTCCAAACCTCTCCACTGCGCATCGCACAACTTCGCGAACCGTAGTAGGCAATGAACTATCATCGGAATTTAGATTCATCAAGCGCAAACCTTCGGTTTAGACTAACCCTGCATGATAAAGATGCCTCGTTGCTGCCTCGGTGTGGTCCAAATATCATATCCGTCCTTCCACACCGAATCTTGCACATGTCGCTGTGGCAACTTCTGATCTGTAGGCGCCACGCAGTAACGGAGGTTTTGTGCTTCCGTATAAGATTCCCATACTGAGTGAGGTGCTGATCATTGTGGGTGGAACGATAACACAAGTATAAACTAGTATCTGGGGTCATTAGAAATTAGCTGATGTACAAGGACGGTCATACACACTATTGTGTCCGTTGTGTATGCGTTGTTCAATAACAGCGCGCATAGGTGCCCTGAACCAACGTACACCGTTGGGGTGTTGAATATGTAGGAGGGGAAAATGAAGCTCTTTACTACGGATACCAAGCAGTGAATCCTGGATATGCTCAACATTCGTAAGTACGTGTCCTGGTTTACTGACTTCAAGACACAGACTGGGAAAGTCTCTAACACGAGGTATGTCCCAGTCCAGCTAACTCCTGTAGGGGATGCCCGGGACATCAACGCGCCATCCTGGCAGATCCGAGAAAGGGATATCGTGCATTGCTGCAAATTGATCAGTCGTGAGCGCGCATTCACGTGAAACCTAAATCATCCGTGCTTCACACACCATTCGGTGAGATCATTGCCGAAGCACACATTGACTGAACCGAAGGGCGAGGTAAAGTTCATCAACAATATCCGTGTTTTCCGCTGCAACGTGGCACAGATGTGGGCCATCAAGACGTATCAGAGAACTATACCCTTGAGCCTAATGGAGGACAACGTCAGCAATCTCAGATGAAGTTTAACGCCTGGAGGCATAAACAATTTTGACTCACCTTGAAACATGCAGAGCCTCTAGTCACCCGTAGGCAAACCCTAACAGAAGGAAGATAGTCGTTCCTTCTGTATTAGGCAGAGCCTCCACAGCTGCTAAGCTGTGTACATCCGAGGCGAGGCTAGGTAGTACTTCTGAGGTGCAACGTGTTGAATCTGATTGTCCCACGCAGTTGAACCATAATTTCGCACGCCCTCCCTCAAGTGTTCAACGTTCACGTTGAACGTACTTTCTTGTTTGAAACGACCAAGCAGTGCCACAGCGAGATTGTTCAAATCCATTGTCACGCAGGATCGTTCCTGACAAACGATCTACTTAGCCTCACTTTTTCTCATTGCAGCAAGCTTGGTCTGGCCACTGGCCAGCCCATTGGTATGTAGTATTTATTTTCAGATTGATATTGTGTCACGACGTTTCGTCTTTGATTCTGAACTCACTACTTCACGTCCGACGCGGTGAGCATGTCGGCTGGCATGAGGGACGCTGAGCCTGCCTCACATCGGTTTCTCTCGCCAGCCGACATGCGCGGCGTGTCGGTGGCGCACGAATTTATATTCCACCTACAGATATGTCATACTTCGAAGGTGATAGCATGCTCTGCCATCACACGTAGCAGCGAGGGGACAAATCGTTCTCAAACTGATTTGGAGACTTGAGGATATGGGCGCTAGCCTCCGCAAACAACAGAATTTGAGGGTAGAAGAAGGGAAACAAAGGGCGACCCATGTTACAATTACTTAGCACCTCGCGTTTTTGAGATCAATGGGGATTTTCATTGTGAATAGTACTTGCGAGTCGTGAATCGTGATGAAGTCTAGATCTTTGGTCAATGCTATGCACAACACCGTTGCTTGGATAGTGG
This sequence comes from Suillus lakei, assembly GCA_016628065.1. Taxonomy (NCBI): domain Eukaryota; kingdom Fungi; phylum Basidiomycota; class Agaricomycetes; order Boletales; family Suillaceae; genus Suillus; species Suillus lakei. The sequence goes on along the minus strand of JABBWA010000255.1, from coordinate 117 downwards.
GTAGTGAAAAACCATTGCATTGGTATACACATCTAAATTCTTCTGACCTTCTAATCCTCTTCTACACCCTCCTCCTCTTCCGCAATAAGCCTCTCCGCCTCAAGCGCAGCCATACAC
>JABBWA010000254.1:0-68563 GCA_016628065.1 Suillus lakei | reverse complement strand
ACATCCGGTGGTACAGCTTTTATCAACCCGTAGATATCTCAGCTCTCCTCCTTCCGCCAAGAGTGTTCATCACCGTCTGCCAATCTATCGGAATCCGACTCCTTTGTTTAAACTTGGTCGGCAGTGCCGTGTTCAGAACTCTCAATATCGGCTGTAACCCATGTCCAAGCGGAGCTACGATAGCAATGCTCACGAGAAACGCATTTCCAAGTATCGTGTAAACGACGACGATTTATTCGAGTACGTATGCATCAGTTGACATCGCCCATCTCATGCAATTGATTGTCTTCGGATCCGCGATATAGATATGTCCTTCGTGTAGCGTGCGTACCCTTACCCCACGTACCAGTACCAACCTTACTATTTTATGTCATCTGTAGTATCCTCAGCTATGTCATCCAACCGAAGGTATCGAATCATCACGCTAACGCCTCCGAGGTAAAGGAGAAGGAACACCACTCAAAATTCTCAGGAGCCATATCCAACTCCATTGTATCTATCGGTGACATATTCAAGGACCTCAGGGATGGGTCGAAGAGCGTCAAGTTTCCAGAGAAACTCCTCAAAGTCCTGGAGCAGAAACTACAGAATATAGCAATGGGAAAAGATGCTACGTCTGTGGCATCATTACGCTGTTCTTTGGGACTATATGCTGACGCTAGGGTTGCAGGTATTCTGACCAATTAACAAGGCGAACTATGGCCGTTTTCTATGGACAGTTCATGGGGGACCCATTCAGGAGGCAGATGAAGGAGAACAGGAGCATAGAGGAGTTGATCTTGATGTTTGCCTCACAAGCCACCAGTGTGCTCAGGAAGGAGCCCACACTCGCTGATGACGGATGGAAGATCGAGGTCAACAACCAAATTGCACAGTTCGTGAGGATGCTTCGGGATTGTTTGAAGACTCTCAGCCATGTTTCGCCCGAGCTCAATTCACGCCTGGATATGTATCACGCCAAGCTTGCACCGCCACAGTCTTCGAATGATTCAGGGTACGACTCTGCATCCGCATCGCGCGACCGGGGAGATTCCATCAGCACACAGCCAAGCATCAGTCAGAGCATTTCAGATATGCCCTTCGTGATGATTGTGGGACGCCTGTTCAAGATTCCTGAGAATGCCATGCAGAGCGAGGTGGATAGGATGCGGAAAACATGTACAGAGAAGGTGAGTGATGTACTCCCAGTAGATATTGTCGCTGAACATCAGTAGGCTGCTGTTATAGACCTCAAGGTGGGACGACAAGTACAGATAGAGTTATGTGTTAACCATGCGCATATTGCAGACTTGCCTCAAAAATATCAATGCTGGCGCGCCATTCCCTGGTAGAAGGGAAGATTTCAGCAGTGATACTGCGTGGAATCATTGGCGTACTCAAGAAACCTCAATTCTCTCGCAGCTCATGGTAGCGATGGTGTCGATTAATCCCGAACTTGCCAAGTCCATGCCTTCAGACAATGGTGCCATCTATTCCCCATCGGGGGCTCGTCCAGGTTCGTTGCCATCTACTCGTATCGACTCCCCTGGTGGAACGAATCGGCATGCTTCGATCGGGAGCCGACGCTCGTTCTTCGGAGCCGCAGACGAAGGTGAGGGGAACGACAGTGACGAGGGGGACGGCGATGAGGAGATTCGTGTTGGCCACAATTTCACATTTATTCCGCCAAATCCCAAGAAGTTCTACAGGCGTCTCGTCGAATATTGTCTCGTCACGGATCTAGAGTTAATGTTCAGTCCCGAAGTGGACGATGCTGACGAAGTTCCCCTGAGTATCCTCAGTCCTCCTCATGTGGAACTTATAAACGAGTGTGCGATGCGTTGGCGCATAAACCATACGTATCGTGCAACGTGTTTTTTGGATCAGATCAAGCAACTATATGAGCGTAGCGACGTTCCCATGGAGTGCATACCAGAGGCCTTGCAAGGCACCACGAAGTTATTACAAGATCTCGAGATTGACAAGTGGCCCATTCATGATGTACGTGGTTAATCTACATGATCTAACTCGTCGCTGAGTTTCTTGATAGTCAGAACTACTGGCATCCATCTATGGTGGACTCTACAACATCTTCCTCTCTTCTCTATATCACGCCGTGGATGCCTTACCGAACCTAAAAGTCAGCGTGGTCCAGCCATATCTCACTGTTCTCGGCCTTGTACGAGAGAGTGGACTCATCGAGCGCTTTGAGGCAGATATCAGTGCCCGTTTGTCAGACTTGACGACTCGCATACAAGAGGTTTCAGTCCAGTATTATCAAGAGAAGATGCGATCTTTGCAAGCAAGCCCCGGAGTCAATCGGGCGTTGCCATTGCTGCTGATGACAGACGAACTAGAGAAGGCAGCAAAACAGCTGGACAAGCGATTTCCTGAACCTCTTGTTGGGTATGACCTTGCACGAAGTTTGGCTTCGGGATGCTGATGTCATGTGTTTAGAGGGGTGGATCTGGTTTCTCTTGTGGTGGGAGCCCAGGTTCCACTGTTTATCAGGCGAACTTCAGAATTCCTCGAAGCGTTTATATGAATCCTCAATGAATGGTCCAACTCCAGACGTGCCTATACAAGATATATTTTCGCTCTACCGCCGAACGCAAGCGTTGCTGTCGATGTACAAGGCATTTGCTCCTACGTGAGTGGTTTCATGGGTTTACGACGGAAACCTCATTTTTTGCAAGGGGACAACTGGAGTTTGACCTTGGGCAGTTTTTCATGCCATATGTTCATCAATGGCTCGTTGACACAGACAATAAGACCGGTCAGTGGGTGCAAGCGGTGAGTCTCATTCACAGTCGCTGGGATCAAGCTGAACAAGAGTTATCAGGCAATAGCGGCGGACAAGGTTCGTGCTGTGTTTGTATTCTCCCCATTTTCCGCTGAAGGCTACTTTAGTTCGAGGCAGAGAATACGGAAGGACATAGTGCATCTATCGTTGATCTCTTTGACTCCCTCCGTAGTCCAATATCTTTCTTGCAGGACCTCGAGTGGTCAGATGAGTATCAGGAGGCAAGATTCTTCACCAGTCTCTCCAAGGTGCTGATTCAGTGCTGTTTTCAGTCGCATGGCATTTGCTGACGGTGTAACTCCCAGACGATATCCAAGGCAATCGAGCAATACTGTCGTTCTGTCGAAGAGCTTTTCATGACAGAGATGTTTCCACGCCCAGCAGACTACTTGCAGCCGCAGAAGTCCTCTGCTTGGCTCGAGAAAGCCAAGTCGCTTGCAGCGAACAGGCGAGAAGAAAGTCGAACCATTCAACTTCCGCCCAGAGTCTTGCGTCAAGCTGAACAACGTCGAAGCTGCGCGGAAGCTTCTTGACAACCTGTACAACCAGATGCAAGTGGACAAGGTCGCTGACACGATCGCTAATCACGGGCCTCCCGTTCCCGACAAGAACGAGCGGCCGCGATTCCTGTTTGCTGTGAAGATTGTTATGGCGGAGGACTTGGTGCCACTTGATAGTAGTCCGTCTTCAGTTACTGGACACCTTCGTGACGCTCAGCGACGAGGCTGGGAATCGCCTTGTGAAGACGAGGACGATTTATGAGAGCTTGAACCCGCGTTGTAAGTCTCCGTCAAAAAATTTGGACTTGACTCATTGACATGGCGAAAAGGGGAAGAAACTCATGACTATATCGGTCGATAAGCCTCTATGGTTAATGTGCAGTATACGTGATCGGGCGCTCGTGGGTCAACATGACGTTGTTGGTCGGTCCTTCATATGCCTCAACCCTAAGGAGTTCGGCGACTTCTTAACCCATGATGTATGGCTGAACCTTGAGAACACAAACCATGGCCACCAAGGGAGGATACTTCTTCGGATCAGCATGGAAGGAGAAAAAGATGACGTACAGTTCTACTTTGGCCGAGCGTTCCGATTTCTGAAGCGGAGTGAGGGAGACATGATGCGGATATTCATCGACAAAGTAAGCCGTCAACTACAACGCTTGAGCTCTTATACTAATTCTCATTGATTACTAGATGTCACCATATATACGGCAGTCACTGTCTCGGCCTATCCTCAAAACCTTGATCAAAGCCGGATCTCTGGGGCTGGATTACAACTAGGGCACTCGGGAATGTCACGGCGCTCTATCGCTCAGCACTGGGCTCCAATGCCAGTGAGGTGCAGATACCTCTTCCTCACAACGAGAAATCTCGCGTTCGGCCTGAGGAACTCACTGACGTGGAAATCGAGCGCTGCCATCGTTCCTCTGTTCGATTATTTCGACGCCAACCTTCATATTCTCAATACCTATCTTAGTGAGACTGCAAAAGATATGGTGATGATGAGGGTCTGGAAGGAGATACTAGTCGTAATAGAAGGTCTGCTCATACCGCCGTTGTCTAAGCTCTCGAGCGACATGAAACCACTGAGTGACAAGGAGGTAGACATTGTTTTCAAGTGGCTGAAGGTGCGTGTAGTCCTTTTGTACGCGTACATTCCTGATGGCTTCAAACTAGTTCCTTCGCGACTATTTCTATGCGGAAGGCGAAGGCGTTCCGCTGGAAAAACTACAAAATCAGAAATATCGGGATGTTGTCTCCATTCGCTTGTACTATGACTGGCATACGTACGCGATCTCGATTCATGTACTGGTAACGATGCTTCATTTTTCTTGCAGGGATACTCTCATGGAAGAGTGCGTGCGCGCCATGCAGCAAAGCTTGCGTGAAGCTGTTCCTGTCAAGAAGCGCGTGAAGAGCGTCTATAATCAGCGGAATCTGGGGACCATCAAGGAGCGCAAGAAGGTAAAGAAAGAGGAGAAGGAGGTCTCGAACGGTGAAACTATTATGAGAATCCTCCGCATGAGGTATGCATTACACATCCCTATGGGCATCGTTTAAGATCCTGACCGAGGTACATAGACCAAACACACAAGAGTTCATTGCTCAGCAGCTTGAGATGATGACAACTGTGCAAGCCGAGCGCGAACGCACACAAGCTGATAAACAGCAGCGAAGATCTCAACGACCGAGACAGGCAGAAATTCCTGAGGTTCCGCCACTGCCCTCCACTGCCTCGTAGCCTTTGTATATAACAAACCGTATACCCTGCAGGCCCTTTGTGCCATCTGTTGACGTATCTCAAGATGGGACGATGTACTTACCTGTGTGTCCGAGAACTGAATTTTATTACATACTCTCTAGTGGAGTGGACAATCGCTGACGAGAGGCTGCGGAAACTAGGTCAACTGAATTCGGAAAGTACAATACTTATCAAGATATACAACATAATATGCCCTTTCGCATGAAGCGTCCTGGTGTGCTATACGTATCGAGGTCAATGTAACGTAGGTATTCTATCCTTTTGGAGGTTGACAATCATAGCGTTAACGTTTAGTCATATTGGATCTCTGACCATTTCGAAGAAACCAACGTTCTTCTTATCTTCGAATTAAATGAGTCGTGATTACGGTGAGGTCGTACTTTGGTAGTCAAATGGTCAAGCCTGAGTGCTGGGGTATCCTTAATATCAACTGTTCAATGTAAAATGATGTCCGGTGCTCCTGCGACTGGTCATGAAGTATCATATAGATTCATCGAGTATTCTCCCCGAACGCCTCACTTGAAATCTCACACTATCGCGGTGCAATCGCGGCGCTTCAAGTTTAGGTGACTTGCCTTATTTGGCGAACGTTATACTTCATCACCGTGACAGCCCTGTTCTTCAGAAATCGCGACTTGTGAAAGGTCGCCCACACGGTGTCCAAAGCGACGACGACCCTTGCGAGGACAATGGCTCCTTATTCCCCAGATCAGATGCTCCCCTGTACTCAGGTTTTATGAAAAGCAGACTGGTGGTTAGTGGAAGTCTGTCCATTCACTCCGAGTTCGTGTCCTTCTATCCACTTCAGCTGCCATTGGAACCATTATCCTTCCCTTTTTCTTTCTCTGTTGCTGGTCATCTTCTGCATTTGCAGCATTTAAATTTCATCTCTAGTGATTGGTAATAGTGTCACTTTGGTCTTCTGTTGCTACTTTGCCCGCGATGCTACCAGCCAAAGCTTGTGAGTCGCTGCCATCAAGGAATGTACTTGCGAGTTGACAGGGATGATTGCCGTCAGATATCTTCATTAGTCTCAATGCTGTCCGCACTCTTAGCATTATCGCCCTTCTTATAGTTTTCTCAAGCAGCATCCTGGTGATGGTTGATGACATCGAGGCAGTCAATGTATTTGTCAATGGCGGGAGCAACTCAAACTCCACAATTAACTACGCCTACATCCAGTGAGGTGTTTTTATTTGCATCGTCGCGAATGAGCTGAATTTGCTGGCTAGAAATAGTACTGTTCCTAATCAGCCAGCTGGCGTATTTTGGGCAGTATTGAATCGGCTATTGATCATCGGCCAAACTATCGTTTTGATTCTGTCAGAACTAGGTATGATATTTGCATTAACGCGTGAGTATGCGTCATCTCAATATGTCAAGGCTGGCCCGCTGCATTCTTTGATCATTACTTTCCCGTTCTCGGGAGCAACTTTGGATTAGGTGCTCTGGGAGTGATGCAATGTCTGTAAGTTGATAAGTCCCTCCGATCGATTTCACCAACTCATCTGGGACATCAACAGGATTGGAGCTTCTGTTCTTTCTCACTTCGTCAAAGTCTTCCCCCTCGTCTCTGGTTTCTTCCTCTTTTCCATCGGCTGTCTCAACATTTTAATCGGCCTTATCTTCCGAGAACACGTCAAGTCTACGCGTTCCATATTGTCTTTCCGGGACCGCGCAGAGGACGTGTTGTCATCGCTCGATAATGCTAAAGAGATACCGTTCAGCAAATATAGGTTGGATCGAGACGCAGAGAAGGGTGTGTGACAAGATTTGATTTTGCATTGGCGTCCCTGACTTTTACTTACTTGCTGTAGGCCTGAGCGTCAAAGAACCCGATGTTGCGCACACCCATACCTAGCTATGTTACCAGGTCCATCACCCCCCAATTCCCGCCATGTATCTAATATGAGTGATCGACTGTCCAACTGTGCTCCTAGATACTAGAAATGTATCAGCTTTTCTATCCATACAGCTTGCACTGAACTGTAAATCTACGCAACGCACTATCTACTGTCATTACACATCCTGTGTTTTCTAGCACATTCGCAATTTTAACTGCTCTACACACATCCTGATCAACGCATTCGGTATGATGTAACAGTGAGGACTAGTAGTAAACTAGTAACCTACGGGTCCTGCTGGCCCATCAATGTAGCACATATTCAAGTTTGATCAACATACTTCAATCACATCCACAAATCTATAATACACCCAACTACATGCAAATCATTACGATAGACTAGTACCTCAATTGTGGGAAAGTTGGAGCTGGAGCCAAATACCATCCATGGTGGCACTGACCCCAATGAGACCTTATAGTGAGGTCCGGCCGACGCCGCCAGGGTATGTTCTTGTTCTCGTTCACCTAGCACAGCTACTCGAATGTCAACGCCTGCATCGTCGAGCTCTTTATTTTCCTACCTGCCTCTCCCTCCATCACAAGCTCCCCTGATTCCCATGGCTACTGGTGGTCGCCGATCTGTCAGTTTTGTAGTACCTTGCCCAGCAAGGTCAGATCCTGTGTCATTAATTAATGGACGTTTGTAGATATCCGTGCGTCGGGCCTTGGTTATCATCCAATACTGATCTGCGGCTTCGAGCTATCATGGGTACTGTATGTGTATCGCCAAGTATCGCCCTTGGCCAGGCAATGGTTCTTCTATAGCAATAGCGAACCTATGTCAGTAGTTGGCCTCTTTCAATGAACGGGTGTCAGGTTGGCATCCTCGATATACTAGATATGGTGTTGGTGAGTCACAACAGATTAGTTTGACTCTGGGAAGCCCGCAACTCACTGGTAAGCTCAGGGAGATATAGTTGGCTTTTTAATTTTTCAAAGTGGCAGATCGTTCAGCCTAATGACACAAGTGACAAGTCACGGAGTTGGACTCGCATCTTTCAATTGTGTTGCGGCCCAAAGATACCGCATCAAAAGTTTTTCTAATACGAGTCTCCCATCCATCAGGCTCACTAAGCAACGGGGGTGGCTCGACAAGAATATACATATCATCTCGAAATTTGAAATCGTCAGGACGTTTGTTGTATCGGCAATTTCATACATTTGATATCATTCAACTGATCGTCGGTGTTTGCAAGCATTGCATCTGGGCGCTTCTTGCTAAGTTTATTTAAACGACTCTGTGCAACACATTAATACCATAAACATTCTACTTTTGCCCCTGGTGAGTTTAACGTTCTTTATCCAACAATGCTTTTTCTAAGTCATTCAGTTGAAGATGGACACGAACACACCCCAGTGCTACAACAGCCAGCTCAAACCTTCTTATCACGGAAATGGGCAGCGATACACCAGCCCCACTAATGGGAAATGCAAACGACTCATCGTGCAATCCGTGAACCCCACGTCGGCAGATACTTGGGAAGAGCGCAACCTTCGGTCCAAGATACCGCTATCCACTAAGCTTGCTGCATGGTTAATAAATACGATTATCAACCCGTCCAGAAATGTCTTTCTATGGTTGTTTGTTTGGCCGCTTTATATGTTCGCATTATTGATGCCATCCAGAAATCCTGCATTTTCTCATTATTACAAGCCGTATTTGATGCGGTTTGTCGGCCAACTGTGGGCTGCGCGTTCACAAAGGGAATACTCTCTACGCTCAGAAACCGGTGAAGATGTCCGATGCCGCACCCACGCCCTATTTCCTCGCTTTCTCATTGTGTACGATACAAGGACAAGAACATGGACAAGAACAGATGACGAGGCAGTGATAAAGCAAAAACCCTATATTGCTATCACGTACTGTTACTCTGACATGATGCAGCCCGGAAATGGCGCGAAAGTGCTTATACGACGGTCGCGGGCTGCTACCTTGGGTCAAGAATTTGATGCGTACTGGCTAGATCTCGAGTGCTTACTCGAAGATCCCGCAGAGAAAGCCCAAGACCTGTATCGCATGTCGGATGTATACAGACGCGCCTCGTTCACGCTCATCATGCTCAGTGATGAGAGGGGTTGGGCCGCTTGGGGTGGGCGTCTTTGGACGCTGCCGGAAGCGCTCCTTAGTCACGAACTGCGATACAAGGCAGGAGAAAATGCAGTCACTCCTATCAAGCTCTTCCAACTCGCTGCCTTAGCTTACTCGCACGCATACCACAATGAAGAGTCCCAAATCACCAACTCTTTGGATGCGCTCGAGAAAGACCGTGATCTCCAGCTCAAGGAAGAGTCACAGATGATCAACTTTTTTGCGCTCGGGAAGGATCCGCTCGAGAGATTGGACCGCAATCTCCAGCTCAAGGAAGCAATATGGCGCCGATTCAGCTCGCCCACTGACAGATATCGCGCAGAGAAGGTCTATGCGCTCATGGGATTTTTCGAACATCGCATTCTCCCAGATGCAGCGGAGACAGAGCTGCAAGCGCTTGCGCGTTTGTTCATGGCAAACGATAACGACCGCATCGCTGATCGCATGATCTCAATGTTTCCCAGGGATAAAAAGGCCATGAATCAATGGTACACTAAGGAAGATGAATATGGTGCCAAGCTTTGGGACATCGAGCCCGCCGTGCAAGTCATAGGCGTTACATCTAACGGAGCTCTTGTGTTGGATGGGTGTCGCGCGGCGGCAATTAGGTGGAAGAGTTTTCCACATGTCGCGTTCGCTACGAGGCGCTCGATTCGCCGTCTTTTGGCGCTTGCATGGCCATACTTGGCCTGGTTCCTGATCGTGCTGGGTATCCCCTTTCTCATCAGTGGCAACCAGGAGAAGAACAACACCAACGTGGGTTTGTGTGTGGTAAACGGTACGTATACGTTGTGTGACACACACAACACGGGAGAGCCTCCCCTTGCAGCGGCAGGCATTGCCATGCTGGTCATTGCGATCGTTCTGCTGCTATTTGCGCCATTCTTAACAACTTACGGGCACTCCGGACAAGTTGTCCTTGCTCGTCCGTGGCTGATCGGAGTGAGGGGAGTTATCTCTGCCCAGCAAGCCTCCAAGTACCTGTACGGAATTCAGTTCGGCGATTCTCGTCGCACCTTTTACACCCCTTCGGGTTCGCTGTTGGCGAAACCAACGAAAAATGATTCCAAATTCCGCGAAGGCCACGTTTCACAGTATGAAGCAGCCCTTGCAGCTCCACCATTTGACCCTATCGAAGGCCACATGTTCACCCTCGTCGATACTGTTTCGGGGACGATTTACTACTTCCGTGCGCATAGGCCGCCCACGGTCTGTCTATTTACGGGAACAGAAGGTGGACAAGGGAGGTTTGTTCTGTGTAGTGGGAAGTGCAGCAGTAGCGAGCTGGTGCGCGAGACGGTGCTTCGTATGCCGAGCTACATCTCTACACACATGAACGCTTGTGATTGGGTGGCCCTGTGTGGCGAGGCATAAGGCCTTGAGGGTTGCACATCGGTGTTTGACACGTCTCACATTATAGTTTTTCTCTTCTCTCTTTTGTTTTTGACTCGACGCTCACTACCTTCGATGTACCTACCATGTATAGTAACTCCGTGTTCGCTACGGTCCTTTTACCCTTTCCCCAAGTCTCTTATACCACGATACCCACGTTCTTTACCAATGCTGTACAGGACTCAACGAGTCCTTTTAGTGACATTTCTTGAAATCTGTTGTACTTTGATGTCTATCTGCACGATGGTTGGTGTCTTGCAACGTTGGCCTGTAATTCCACATGGAACTGTCGGAAAACTTCCTGGCAGTATGATCTATCATATACTGTGATTGTAGAAGGTAGGTGATACATCCACACCTTTCACCCTTACATAGTGATGTATCACGCCGCCCACCTATACACTGGCATACGTTCTACTTGCGAGAGATGTATCAATGTGTCCTGTATATCACGTGACTGAGTCTGTCTGCTTTTCTCTGATACATCACTCTCATGTTGTTTTAACACTTTCCAGCAGCTGATATATCACTAGGTCTGTCTATTTTATTTGCTTTTCTGATCACCTGCAGGCTGATATATCATTAGTGTCTGTCTGCTTTTCCCGTGACCAGCAGGCTGATATATCATTAGGTCTGTCTATTACCTGCACACTGATATATCATTAGTGCCTATCTGCTTTTCCCGTGACCTGCAGGCTGATATATCACTAGGTATGTCTGATTCGTTTGCTTTTCTTCCTGCATGCTGATATATCATTAGCGCCTATCTGCTTTCCCGTGACCTGCAGGCTGATATATCACCAGGTATGTCTATTTCGTTTGTTTTTCTTTCTGCACGCTGATATATCATTAGCGTCTATCCGCTTTTCCCATGACCTACAGGCTGATACATCACTCGTGTTGTTGTAACAGTCTTTCTAGCGGCTGATATATCAGTCTGTCTACTACAGGCTTGTGATGGTACTTATGTAGCTGATATATCACTTCTGCATTCTGTCTATCTAGTATTCCATTACATGATATATCAGCCTGGTGTTGTTGTGCAGTGTGAGCATAGGACATAGATTATACACCTCTGTCGTAAATGAAATCATATATGCGCTGAAATATTTGTACTATGGTGTATATGTGAGAGGCATGGCAACACTAGTGGGAGTCCATGATGGGACGGCTTCCCACAATGACCTGAAGTGTGTAGACATTCTGCAATGTAGTGTAGCCTGGTGAAGTGCATATGCGAGTGCCCCCTCCGTGAATTCATGTGAGACAAATTGGCGTTGTGCACCTTGTTTATCCCACCATCCAGCCTGCCACTCAAAGAAAGCAAGAACATGGTGCATTTCCTCATGCAAAAGCAGTACTTCCTCCTCCCACTGGTGAGCTCGAGCCCTCGCCTTACACCATTCCACACATAGCGCTACAGCATATTAACCAACGTATACATATTATGATCAAAGACTTATAATCCTGTAGTCCCTCCTCCTGATTGTTGGATACCCCAGCCATTTTCCATATCCATGAAATATTCTGTTGGCCGACTGTCTTCCCTTCATCATGTTTGAGAGGGACTGCATCCTTTGTCCTGTCTAGTGGCTTCAATATCTGCCGCCAATCATCATTCTTACCGAGTTTTGATGTAAGCATTACAAGCGCATCTCTGGTGGCAGTGTACTTGACCGATATTGCATTGATTCAACTTTCAGCTGAATGGATAATACCTTGAGCACGAGTATTTGTGCACTGACCTCAGACAAAAGCATCCTTGTACTTGTAGAGGTGGTAGGTCATATTGATGACAGTGTGGAGATCGCTGAGAGCATCATTTGCTTGGGCTTCACGTAAATCCCATTCATACCTTAGCAAGTGAACATTGCATGGGAAGCTCGAGGGTAGTGAAGAAGGAAGAAAAAGATTGATCTTGTGGACCTTGTCCTTGGAGGTAATGTTGTCAGGCAATCGCAGGTGGGAGACGCAGGGCATGTACAGCAATTGTACGCAGTGTCGTGAACATTCTGTCCACAGCCCTGCAGAGGCCCAATTCACGGAGTACATCGAAAGCCCAGTTATCCGGACATCAGACTAGTCACTCCAGTCATCCCTGATGAAACCCGCTGTCGTGAACATTCTGTCCACAGCCCTGCAGAGGCCCAATTCACGGAGTACGTTGAAAGCCCAGTTATCCGGACATCAGACCAGTCACTCCAGTCATCTCTGAGGAAACCCGCTCAAACCCGACACTTTCCCGCACTCTCCGAGCCTCAGACCCGCTGGAGATGCACCGGACCCGCTCGCATACCTTCGGAAACCCGTCCGTCCTATGTCCTGTCTGTTCCGTCCAACCCCACTGGTGCGTAGTAGCTTGTTTCCCATCGGCTCTTTCTCTAGCCAAGAATTCTTTGCCTCGTGGTGTTTCTACGAAGTCTTTAAACCATTTGGGTGCTTCTGATTCTTTCTTTCTTGCTTCTTCCTGAGCTAAGAAATCCTTGAACCATTTTGGTGGTGTAGTATCTAATGTGGAGGTCTCTCTCTGTGGAGACGTGGAGGTAGTCAGAGTTCTGCAATTTCTTGCGATGTGATTAGGCTTTCCACATTTGTAACATGTGAAGGGCTCTCTAGGTCCATTCATAGCCTCATCCATGGCACAGAAATCATGAAAGGAGTACGTCTTCTTAGACATCGTACCAGCTGTATTCTGGAACCCGATTTACAATGTCATAAAGAAGGTGAAAGACTAGTCGTAACGGTCTTTCCGAAAAAGGAATAGGGATGTGGTGGACTAGTCGTAACGGTCCACCCGGATAGGAGTGATGGTGAAAAGGGAAAAGGAAAAACGTAGTACATAAAGGGAAAACTGAGCAGTCCCCGATATCTGATCGGATCTTCCTTCTTACTCAGGGTCAAGGGGTTCTGGTAATATCCCCACTGACGCTTCCTTACTACTAACTACAAAGGATTACGTAAGTCTACTTCTCCGCAAGTGACAGAACTAGGAAGCTTCCACGAAAGACAAGCAAACGGTGACAGGACTCTTCCAGCCGGAGCTTACAAGTCTGCACGGTTTCTGCGAGTTTATCCGCTTGGCTAAGCTAGAAAACTGTTCTAAATACTCTTGGAGAAACTACGTGCGTACGAAGGAAACTATCATAAAAGATGAAAGGTATTCGTAGAGCTCAGCAGGCAGGGTCTTGGGCCAGCACTGAGGTCGCGGATAAAGCACCTAAGGTTGCTCCTCCTCTGTATACTGGCGGCCGCAATGTAAGGCGGGGCCTGGTATAGGTCTACTAACTACGAAAAGGTAACACTAAGAAGGCGCTTCAAATGAAGCAAAAGGTGTGATAGAGAAAAAGGTCGTGTCGGTTAAGACGGGCAAAGATAAATGTGTAACGCGTTAGTTTGAAGGTGTTCCGGGCAGTAATGCTGGGCGACACGTTCAAAGTAACCAAGTGATGGGTATCGTTCAAAAGTCTAACGGACTGGTCTAGTCGGTCAGAGTTTTAAAGGATAGTGCTAGCGGTATAGCGAGTCGGAGTCCCCTATAGTTCAAACCTAATGTCACAACCCCTATAACGTTTTCACGCAAGGGCGGAGACTAGGACTCAAACAAGGATATCACAACAAGAAAAAGGTAATGAGCAAGTACGTCCTGGATTGCTACAATGTAGATACAAGAGGTTTGAACTAAAGAACTACTAACTACAAACGGTCCTAACTATATACTACTATTGAGACAGAGACTGAATCTGAGTCCTAACTAACTAGCCAATCATAAAATAGAAACGGAGTCGTACCATAGAAGGTCGTAGAATGTCATGGAAGGATCATGTGACTCTATCACGTGATGTTATCTTATCTAATCGTAACTACTAATCATATCTTATCTGAGTCTGGTATCTAATCTTATCGAGTCACGTGACATTGAAACGAACATAGTTTAATCACAGTCATAGAACTCTTCTTCATCTGGTAACTCATAGAATACGTCATCATCTTCATCGTCAGCCTCTTCTGTGGGCAAGTCTACTACTTCAAAGACGTTGGTTGATCTGGCAAGGGGAATAGTTGCCGTAGGGATGTTTACTCGTATCTTAGGTTCATTCGTAGGCGCTGGGTGTTGGCGCTTCATGGGATTCTTAGGGCGGTTTAGGAAAGAATAATGGTTTGTTAAGGGTACTCGTGACAGGCATCCTGCATTTTTACAGCATTTTGCATTCAACGAGGTTTATTCACCTTTCCCCCATTCACACGCTTCCAACGCTCTCCCATCTTCACCCACTACACTCTCAGACAACCTCAGCATCAGCCAGACCATGCAAAATTGCACCAATATGTCGAAAACCGCGTCTTTATTCATCCTGTCCTCATCACCCTACCATTTCCAATCCTCTTCAGCGGCTTATATTCGTCGAACCATTCAAACCATTATCCACTCGCACCTCACCTTCATGATCACTGTGGACATCATGCCATTCCATCCTAATGCTCACCAGAGATTGCAAACAACCAAGTCCCTATGCAGATGACCAATCCCTTTATCATGCTGGGGAAGCGTCTTACAGACTGTGTATATCCCATGATCCCTGCATGTCGACATTCTGCACCAACAACCACATGACATCTCTGCAGCAGAGCATTCGGATCATCACACCATCATGGCATCATAGCATCATCACTCCATTCCATTCTCCACTGCCCATATGCTGCGTCATTGCTGCATCACAGTTCTTGCATCATCACCACACAGCACTTTGTCATGCTTGCATAGCAATTGATCATGATGACTCAGGTCATGAGTCATGGTTTGTAATGGTCACAGCCCTGCTTTATCATCACTTTTTCATTCTCTGACTCATTCTTTATCCCTATGACTCATTCTCCATTTTATGACTCATTCTGCATAGGATTTGTTCTATTTTTCGAAATTGCTCAGTCATTACCCCTGAAGTGCAGCACATTCATTCCATTCCCCCTCTTCATTGCCCTACTCATTGCCTGGAGCGTTGCTTTGCATACACAGACGTACACAGGTACTATACTCTATATAAACCCCTGTACTTTAGCTACAGAGCAATCAACTCATCCAGTTCACCATTTCATGTTCAGTTCTCTCTGAAGCCTCAGTTGGCTTCGCATTTTTCATCCCCCACGTCTTCCTGGACCTTGTTCACCTGGAACACTGTCCCACTGCCATTCTATTCTTTCAGTCCAGTCCATCATCTTTGCTGCCTTCTTTCTTCGTCCTCCAACACAGCTAGGTCACTCCAGACTTAGTTGTGCTCATCTACTATCCCCCAACACCTAAACCCCTCACACTCGAAGTGTGTGGTGCACTACCAAGGGTCAGGCCACCCAACTGAACAACTACTGTATCCAGTGCTTCTCAGCATAAGGACCACTGAGCAGTAGCATTGCTAGGTTTGTTGTTTTGTTGTGGTTTACAACTGATCAGCAATGAAGATCGACACCGTATAATTGTCACCATGTTTGCAGATGACACCACTGTCTACCTGATGGAAAGCGACAACTTCAACACCCTGACGGACATCCTACAATGCTGGTGCAAAGCCTCAGGAGCGAAGTTTAACACCTCCAAAACAGAAATTATCCCTATAGGAACAAAAAAATACCAAGAACACATAGTAGCAACCTGCAAAATTAGCAACTCACAAGACTGCCTCCCAGATAACATAGACATAGCCAAAGATGGCAAAGCCATGAGGATCTTGGGAGCATGGATTGGAAACAGCACCAATGAACAGGCCATTTGGTCACCAACACTAGACAAAATTGAAAATGCTCTCCAGAGATGGGAGAGATGGCACCCAACCATAGAGGGACGCAAAATCATTATCCAATGCACGGTAGGGAGTATGTCATAATACCTGACAACCACCCAAGGAATGCCTAAGGCAGTAGAAGACTTGCTGATGAAACGGACCCTGCGAATTTGTGTGGGACAGTGGTGGCCACAACTCCATCAGCATGGACATCCTATATTCCCCAGTGAGCAAAGGTGGGAAGAATATTCTAAACTTATGAGACCAAAACCAAGCAATAGAACTTAAATGGCTCAAGGGCCTTCTCACCCCAATCTCGGAGAGGCCACAATGGGCCTTTTTCACCCACACAATTATAGCCAGAGCTGCCTGAAACTCACCTGTTGTAAGACCTAATGCAAAGATCAATACCTTCCTTCAAACATGGGACCTGTCCCTCAAAAAACTACCCACACACCTGAAATGCATCCTCAAAGTCACTAAGAAGTACAACGCTAGGTGGGAGGCCATCACCATCGAACCAGAGATAGCCCGCCAGCTTCCTATTTGGTTCCACTTAGGTGCTTCGGACAATATTAAAAAACTGAATAATCACCTATATGCCAACTGCCTAAGAGATAACCACAAAATAAGTTTGGTCAGTGATACTGAAGCCCTAATATGAAGACAGGACCCAACCCACTGAAAACACAAAGAATGCCCCTGCCCTCACTGCACGCAAGATAGATCAATACACTGTAAAAAACCATTCAAATGCGCACAACTAGCCAAAGACCTCCTTACCTGCATCCTCCCCAAATGGAACCCAGAGATGAGTGCACCACCATACACACTCCACATCTCTCCTGAACAGATCCCCACTAATGACACATCAGATGGAGACAACACACCTGCAATATTCAACCCTGTGTTCCCTTCCCCAAAAACCTTAGACAAAGGCTTCCGAGTATTTGTGGCCCAGAGGCCACCATGCTCCTCTCTGGTGAGCCAGACGCCCACCCCTCAAAGACCCACCCCAGAGCTGGCCAAAGTTATAATGGCAGATGCCCACCAAATCAACAATGATGGTGACCATGTATCCGCAGGCATGGCGTGGTTCAGCAATGAAGACCCACGTAACACATCTGTAAAACTATCAGAAGATTTAGCGGGCCCAGGAGCAGGAGAAATCTGCGCACTCATTGCCACCATCTCCACACTCCAAGCGGACATTCCCCTACAAATAATCACTAAAACATTAAAAATACAGAAATATCTAACTGTCATCTCCCAAAACTTGAGGATAACAACTGGATCACTCACCCAAATGGTACTATAATGAGAGTGCTAGTAGCAAAGCTAAGGGCAAGGCAAGCACTAACCACCCTCTCAGGCTGGGACAAAAATACTCCAAAACATATCACCAACAAGGTCCAATCACAAGCAAAAGAGAGCCTATTGAAGGATAAGTACGACATTATACCAATGGAAATCAACACACCAATTGAACTTACCAGCATGAAACTAAGTGCCAGGTTCCCAAAAACTATTTTACCAAAACATCAGACAAGCACAACATCCCACCATGCAATGCAGACGCACCACGATGAACATGGCAATGGCAATACATGCTGTGCAAGAAATCTCTGGACGAACTCCTACCAGCGAACAAGTATGGTCATCAATAAGAGATTGAGACACTCCCAAGAACATCCGAGGATTCTTGTGGAAATGCCTACACAGAGCATACAAAATAGGTGAGTTCTGGGACAAAATCCCCCACTACGAGCAAAGAGGAATATGCAGTATATGCAACTCACCTGAAACCATGGAACATATCCTCCTCAAATGCAACTCAACATCACCAAAAACAATATGGCAGGCAGCACAAGACCTCTGGCGAAAAAGAGAAGCCACCTGGCCCAAAATTTTTTCAGCACAATACTAAGCTGTAATTTAACAAACTTCTGCGACAACAAAGGAAAGAAGAAGATAGGAAAAAACAGACTCTTCAAAATAATAATCCTAGAATCAGCCCACCTTATTTGGAAACTGAGATGTGAATGAGTCATCAAATTTGACAATAAATGAGAGAAATTCCACTCTGAGAATGAAATTTACAATAGATGGGTACATACAATTAACACAGGACTCAAGTTTGACCGACTACTCACTGATTCGACAAAATATGGGAAGAAAGCTCTTAAAGCAGAGACAGTACTAAAAACCTGGAGCAGAGTACTACTAAATGAGGAGAATCTCCTGGACAACTGGGTCCATAAATCAGGTGTTTTAGTGGGTATGGTGCCTCGCTGTCCTCCGGGACAGAACAGGTAAATCCGAACGAGTGTCAAATCCCACACTGCTAAAATGCATACATAAAGTATTTCCTCTGGGTGACTATCTTTAAACTACAGGTGCAACTCCTGTACTCCCAACATATCTGCTAGAATTGACCTTGTCAGTTGCTAACAGATAATATTGTTCCACCCAAAAATTTAAAATAAAATTTAAAAACCATTGGATATATTATTTTGGACAGTGGATAAGTAGACTGGATGATGTATCCCTATTTTAGGGCTATAGGCCAAAGGGATACATCCATCCCCCATCATCAGGTGATTGTTATTGCTGTCTGGTTCTGCCATCGTTTTGTTGCTCTGCTTGCTGTTTTTTTATATTAGATGTTCTGGTTATTTGGTACAAGCGGGAGGGAACGGTAATGCTAGAACGACGACGGTAAAATCTCAGTCTCTGAATTGAACTGATAGAACTATCTGACAAGTACCTAGAACGACAACGGTAAACTTCATGGTCGTTAGTTAAATGTATAGGACGGGAAAAAAATGTATGTACTCACATCTCAGTCTCTGAATTGAACTGAGATGCGGCGGTGGTTATACTCATGGCTTTATACTAACTAACATAGAGACAGGAAAATTTTAGTAACGAAGGAGCAGACAGATGCAATATTGAGAATTCTTGGCCGACGTCAAACGCGTCGCTCGCTCTTCTCATTTTGGGTTTCGCTTGCCCATTACAGATTAGCTCGAGTCCGCCTCACTCTCGGACGGACTGGATTCCAACACTCCCCCTCGAGCGGTACCCAGAGCCATCGAAGCTCTCAGCTTCTGGAGGCGAGGACGCGGGAGGGCTTTGGTGAAGGCGTCGGCAACATTGTCTTCTGTGGGGCAGTATTGCAAGGTGAACGTGCCGTTTTTGATATGCTGACGGACGAAGTGGAAACGGATGTCTATGTGTTTCGTTCGAGCATGGAACTTGGGTTTGGACACGAGCGCGATCGCGGCCTGATTGTCGCAGTGGATGGGAGTGGGGGTGAATGGGACATTGTACAGTTCCTCGATGAGGAGGCCGAGGTAAAGGAGCTCTCTCGTAACCGTGGTTAATGTGATGTACTCAGCTTCCGCAGTTGATAATGCGATGAGTGGTTGCTTGCGGGCGCTCCATGCGATGGGTCCACCATTCAGCAATACCACGTATCCGGACATTGAATGACAATGGGGCTGGGATGCCCAGTCAGCGTCCACGTATGCCTCGAGTCCAGCGTCTGATGTACTGATAGTGAGTGCGAAATCTTCGGTCCCCTTGAGATAGCGCATAACACGTTTGCTGGCCTCCCAATGGACCTGTCCAGGGTTTCTCATAAATTGAGAGAGAGTTGCGACTGCAAAGGCTATATCTGGCCTCGTGCTAGTAGCCGCATACATCAAGGATCCTTATGCCTCGTTGATACGGGATGTCGTGCATGGCCTCGTGTTCGGTGAGGGTCGACGGGGATTGTTCGGTGGACAGGACACACCCAACGTCCATGGGCGTCTGAGCACTCTTCACATCCGTCAGGTTGAACCGTTCGAGAATGGTGCGAACATAGGCACTTTGGGAGAATGTAATGGTTCTTGCAGGACTGATTCCGTGTCACCTTGAGGCCCAGGAGCCAATTTAGCTCACCCAGGTCCGTAATCTCGAAGTGCTCGCGTAGCTGGGCCTTGAACTGACTAATGTGAGTGAGGTGCTTCGACGTGACGGCCATGTCGTCGACCGATACCGTAACAACCATGTGTTCATCGTCTGAGCGCTTATAAAAGACCGCCTGGTCAACCTACAAACACGTGAAACCGATCTTCCTAAACACCCCCGCCAACTCTTCAGCCCACTTGAATCCTGCTTGTTTCAACCCTGGTAAGCTCCTCCTCAACTTCAGTATCTTCCCCTCATCACCTGCCTTAAGGTACCCTGGTGGTGCACGCATATATATTTCTTCTTTGACATCAGTGTACAGATACGCACTCTTGATGTCGACCTGGTGGATTTCCCAATCGCGTTCAGCCGCCATTCCCAAGACAGTGCGAATTGTTGACATGTTGGACGTGGGAGCAAAGGTGTTGAAATAGTTGATGCCAAACTGCTGGCGTTGGCCATTAGCCACAAGGTGGGCACACAATTTGAGTTTTTCGCCATTGGGTCCACGTTTGGTAGCTAGAACGAAGTGGCATGGGATTACATTAGCGCGTGGCGGTGCATTGACCAGTTCCCATGTTCCTAGCTTCTCCAATTGGCTGATTTCGTAATCCACTGCCTCTTGCCACTCGATGCCATCTGGGCCATTCAAGGCTTGTTGCAATGTGGGCTCGGGATCAGCGGCGGCTAGTGCCAGATGGTGAGTTAACTCTGGTTCGTCATCTAAGTCTGATACTGCTGATTTGAAGGCTGTCTCGGCTGCTAGGGATGCCACTTGTCCTTCGTTAAGGCCAGCATAGTAGCCAGGAGGTGGTCGAACTCTTGTGGATCTTGGTGCGGGTGGGGTTTGGGGTCGAACAGATGGCTTTGTGGGCATGGTGGGAGGTTGACTGAGGAGAGGTGACCTGAACGTCAGGTGCGTTCGCACTTTGTGTGTTACTGTTAGCGCTAACAGTCATGGACTCCCCCTCGTTCTGGGCATCCTCACCTACCACGACTTCCATAGGTGCAAATGTTACGTTGTGCTCCATGGAAATCCGCCTTTTCAACGGCCAATAGATCCTGTAACCCTTGCTTTCAGTGTCTATCCCCACAAACATGGCTTCCTCTGCTCTAGGTTCAAGTTTCCCCCCATCCTGGACATGGACGTATACCGTGGCCCCGAACTCGTGTGCCTGGCTAAGGTTGGGCTTAGTATTGTGGACCAACTCGTAGGGAGTCTTGCCTGGGATCGCCCTAGAAGGTACTGCGATTCTTGAGCCAAGTGGCATAGTTGACAGCCTCAGCCCACAGATACTTAGGGAGGTCCTTTGCGATGAGCATGGCTCAGTGCGTGCTCGACGAGGGTGCGGTTCAATCGCTCGGCAACACCATTCTGTTGTGGGGAGTCGTGTACGGTAAGCTGGCAGCTCTATGCCTTGATTCCGCAAGTACTGATCGAACTCGGCACTCAGATATTCTCCCCCTCGATCTGACCTGGACCTTGGAGATGCGTGCACTAGGGTGCTGACGGGTGAGGTTTGCCTCATACTGTTTGAAGGCCGTAAGTGCTTCACTTTTCGCCTTCAGGAACTGGACCCTTGTCTCCCGCGAGAAGTCGTCAGTGAAACTGATGTAGTATGAGCAACCTCCCAAGCTTGCAGTCTGTGCTGGGCCCCACAAGTCTGTGTGGAGAACCTCTGCATAGGTAAGAGCGCAATTCTTTGTCTCCTCAGGAAATGGGTGATGGGTGGCTTTAGCTTTCGTGCATGCCTCACAAAACTCTGGTGCCGAGGATGGATCCAATTCTACCCCCTCGACGAGACCCTTCTGCACCATCTGCTTAACTGCCGTCTGAGATACGTGGCCTAGGATCTGATGCAGCTCGCAAACGGTTAGTCTAGTCTTGGCGATGTTCGCACATTCCTTTTGCTGGCTGACCACGCTATAGAGGCCCTCTACCTGCAGTATCTCTGCAATTACTTTACACTTGGGCCCAGGTGAGAGGATTTTGCACATTCTTCCTTCAAAATGGACCGCTAATCCAGCTGCAGTGATTCAGTTTGTCGATACGAGGGTGAATGCCATCTTCAGGGCGTAAAGGGCGTTTTTCAATGTTACAGCGGTTCGTTTGTCCCCCAAAGGTAAGTCTATACTAACGTCCCCCCGTCCTATGGCACTAAGAGTTGAGCCATCCGCAGTGTGAACATCCTGCGGGGTGATTGAGACAAAGTTGGTGAATTTGGAGCGGTCTGGACAGAAATGGGAGGTGGCGCCGGAATCCATGATAGCGCCTCAACGATTGATGGGAGCATTTAGGCCCTTCGCAACAACTGCTAGGTCTGATGTGACGAAAGCATACTCGTCACGGGGTTCATTCTGGGCTGCAGTGTTAGCTGCCTGCTTAGGTGTGTGGCCTCCTCTCTTTTGGGTCTGCTTTGGTCCTTGACCCTCTTTACCGCCTCCTGGTCTCCAGCAATCACTTTTATAGTGGCCCTTCCGGTCGCAGTTGAAGCAGGTGATATCCTGGTCCACTTTGCTCGTGGTGTTCGAGCTGCGAGATTTCCCGGGGGTACCCTTCGTCGACAAGGCAGTATTGGATCCCTTCTTGGAGGTACGTCGATCCGTGAGGAGCCTATGCTCGTACTCTTCGGATATGACATTGATGAGCTCATAGGGGCTCAGCGGTTTCTGCGTTATCTTTGCAGCCGCATTAATCGATGAGAGGATGGGACGATAGGACTCTGGGAGGGATCCTAATATGATGGCATAGAAGTCTCTGTCGTCGATGGACGCTCCCATACCTGCCAGAGATTCGCGGAGCCGAAGCATCTCGCTGAAGTGCGCCTTCATGTCTCCACTCTCCTCGCATCTCGTCTCCTGCAGACGTCAACACAGGTCTATTTGGACCAGCTCGGTCTTGCCCTCGTGAATCTGGCAGATCTCTGCCCAGACTTGGTCCACAGCCTCCAGCTTTTGGACACGCAACAGGAGCCGATCCGAGATCGTGCTGAATACCTGTTGCTTGATGAGTGAGTTCTTTTGATGGTACTCATCAATCTTTTTATCAAGGTCATCGATCTCTGTCTGAGTAGGAGCCGTCCCATCTGGCTTTGCCATCATGTTGGTCTTCGGATCAATCGCGAACATCATGGGCTTGATTGCTCGTCCGTCAGTATAACGCATCAGACCTCGTGCACCTATTGCCATTAACGTTCTTTCCTTATAGGTGATCCAATTCGTCCCATCTTCGGCGAGTTTGGGGATGTTAAACAACGAGGAGCTGGCGGCGGGGAGCGTGGTATCCATGGACGAGACAGGGCTCATAACCTCTGGTTATTTGGTACAAGCGGGAGGGAACGGTAACGCTAGAACGACGACGGTAAACTTCGTGGTCGTTAGTTAAATGTATAGGACAGGAAAAAAATGTATGTACTCACATCTCAGTCTCTGAATTGAACTGAGATGCGGCGGTGGTTATACTCGTGGCTTTATACTAACTAACATAGAGACAGGAAAATTTTAGTAACGAAGGAGCAGACAGATGCAATATCGAGAATTCTCAGCCAACGTCAAACGCGTCGCTCACTCTTCTCATTTTGGGTTTCGCTCACCCATTACAGATTAGCTTGAGTCCGCCTCACTCTCGGATGGACCAGATTCCAACAGATGTGCATGTATATTATGATTCAACCCGAACTGAATTGCATGCATAGCTGTCTCACTCGGTTTGACTAGATTTGTACTACAACAAAAAAATCTTGGTAGATATCAGCTAACATCAGCAAAACCCTAATTGGGTATGCAGGAATGTCCCCATATGGATAGCATTGTGTAATGCTGTGTAGCGCTGTGCAGTGCTGCCTATATGGGGACTTCAAATAAGTGTTTTGCTGATGAAGCTAGTGTAATCACATAGCCTGACTAGCCTCCTTTTCCCTAGAAGCCCAAAGGCCTAAAAAACAGTTGATCTGCCAAGTTCTGACAATATTTTGTGACACTGATACTTACCAAGCTTTGCGTAGGTACACCCAATATCCACTTTTCACTGGGGCTCAAGTTTTGAGGAGGTTATTATGCAATCCTGACTCATCACTTATTATTTGGTACATATAGTGGTGGTGGGCAATACCCACCAAAGACCTGGCCTGTTCCCACAGCACCGCCACAGGCAAATACACATTCAGAACGACTGAAGCATCTGTGTACCAAAAACACAACAAAAATGAGGCGACCTCGCAGAGAAAGGTATTAGAACTAGTGTCTCAAATATAGCTACAAGAACGGAATTTTATTTAGATCATTATTGGGCAAAATACAGGGCGTGTAGGCAGTAGTTTGGTATGAAAAGACCAGTAATAAAAAATCTGTTCTTGTACGGTTGTGTGCAGAGGTGATATGGTTAAAAATCATGCGTGAAGCAAAGTGGTAGGACGACGAAGTCAGTACACAAGTCTTTCAGAGTGCAATAGCCCCTTAAAAATGAAACCTTTTCCATAAACGCGACATACTGTAAATGCTAACGTTGAAGCGTTCGACGTGTCGCAACTTATTGCTGCAGCCCACGACAGTCCTTCTAATGGCTTTTTGATGATATTTTATCATTGTTAATAATTTGGAATGAATTATGGGGCGCAGAGCTCGCAGCAATGCCCACCACCAATGATGCGAACGAGGGGATGCTTGGAATGTGGCGGAGACACTCGCGTGACAAGCCGAGTCTTATGGTTGGTCATTTTTCAAACCAGGCAGCCTTCGCATGCAACGAAACTCAAGATTTTATGAATACATTGTTTATTGATGAAGATCACACACATATACGACAGGAAGCTCGCCGAATTGACACCAGTAGAATCGAGAAGCACCGACGAGACACCGTCATCCAGCACAAGAAGACAGTAGCCGAGGAGAATCACAAGAAGGAAGAGGAACGCCACGCCAAGAATGCCTCGGTTGCCAAGTACTTTTCTGCGCTCGATATCGTTGTTGACGATGCATTGCTCAACACTATGCTTGATCAGCCCATCAAAGATCAGCTCGAGCTTCACCGTCGCCTAGGTGAGGAGAAGACAATCCTGAAGAAATCTCACCTGAGCAGTAAGCATATGCGCTTGCAGGTGCTTCTATCGGTTGTCGAGCGCTACAAAGCGCGACGGCGTGGTGAATCGCTTGACAACGAAGTTAATTTCCTCACTTTAATCAATTCATTAACATAGTAATCTTTATTCACACACCTGCACATACTACCACACCTACTTCAGTCACTATACGAGCAGGATAGTTATAAGTAACATAAATATACAACATTTCATAGTATTAGTAGTTGTAATTACTGTGATACACCCTCGCGCCGTGTTTTCAGCGGACATAGGGGGTTTTTGCTTATATAAGCGGGACAGTTTGTTTGCGGGCATTGCCCACCACCACATATAGACGGGCTCCCAGTGGTCACCAGTCTAAGCGCTGCTGCGAAGCTCAAACATGTGCATGGCGACAATCATCACCATCCGTCAAGAGAATCTCTGACATGGGATACAAACCAGCCGCCAAAAAATGAAAGGTGTGCATCACATAACTTGCAACTTGAAAATATCCTGTCACTGGCACTCAGTCATTATTCTTGTAGGCATCATGGTGGAGCGGGAGGACTTAATAGCGTCAAATTTCCGAGTACCGAGCGTTGTTAATATGGCCTCACAGCCTAAGAAATGTTTGGTTCATATTTCATTACTTTTTCCACTCACTCATGCAGAATTCAGTTTTTCTAGAAAGTTCCAATGCAGACATCTTGACAAGTTGTAGCCAATGTTATTCGACAGCTGTCTCTGGCGCCACAAATCCCGCGACAAAACACTGTCCCTCCAGCTCTTTTTTTAGCACACAGGCCGTGTCAAGTTGTCACTTTGTATCGCACACTGTCAGGTTGTATCGCGCAATTCCCGCTAGCGGGTTTTGTGGTGTCACGCCCATAAAAACTTCATCTTTCAATTTTTGGCAGAGAAATGGAAAGGACTTCAATTGCCGGCTATGGCTGTTTCTGGTGGTCTGTTCGCACCATCATCCTTGGCTGTTTCGAATATTGTGCCTGCGATCTTCGTTAGTACTCGTCGCTCGATCATGTCTTCCACTTGCGAAATACTTGGTTCTTTTGCTGACGAAGTTCCTGCTATTATCCGTGTCGACGATACATACTTGAATCGACCGTATCGTTGTCTTTTCTAGATAAATGGAATGTGCCGCGATCTGTCACCAATCACAATGGGGTCGCTGTGGAGACCACTTCTGGTCCAGTGTGTGTGCCGACCGTTGATGGTTGGTACCATTCCCGACAGACGTTTCGTCCCATCTATCTGAATGGGTATGATGTCGAGCTTGGCTGTGATTGGCTCGCATTTGTTCATGCCAATTTCGATGGCTCCCGATTCCGACGACCTTCGGAAATGGATGTCGCGCAGCTTTCTGCTGGTTACAGTTGGATTTTCCGGCCTGAAGGTACATGAATTCGACTTTTTTATTATTACATGTTCTTGATCTTCACAGAGAATAAGGTTTCTTCGGCGCCTGTTGCTACGGACGCAGAAGAAGTTTCAGTTACCCAAGCGGGTTCATCTTCACTTTGGAGCGTCCAAGTTTGATCAACATACTTCAATCACATCCATAAATATGTATTACACCCGACTACATGCAAATCATTACGGTAGGCTAGTACCCTGTGGGGAAGTTGGGGCTGGTTACCGTCCATGGTGCATTGACCCCAGTGAGTCCTAGTGAGGTCTGGCCGACGTTGTCAGGGTAAGTTCTTGTTTTCGTTCACCTAGCACAGCTGGTAATCCGAGGTTTCGAGCTGTCACAGATACTGTCTGTGTACCGCCAAGTATCGTCCTTGGCTAGGCAATGTGTCAGGTTGGCGTCCTCGATATATTGGATATGGTGTTGGTGAGTCACAACAGATTAGTTTGACTATGGGAGGTAAAGCGCAGCTCACTGGTAAGCTCAGGAAATCATAGTTTGGCATTTTGGTGTTTCAAAGTGGCAGAACGTTCAGCTGAAGGCACAAGTCACTAAGTTAGACTCACGTCAACTTCCAATTGCGATGTGGCCCAAAGACACTGTAACATCAGAAGTCTTTCTGATACGAGTCTCCCATCCATCAAGCTCACTAAGCAACGGGGTGGTTCGATATTTTCGACAAGAATATACATGTCATTCCGACATCTGAAATTGTCAGAACGTGTGTTGTATCGGCAATTTCATACGTTTGATATCCTTCGACTGATCGTCGGTGTTTGCAAGCATTGCCTCTGGGCGCTTCTTGCTAAGTTTATTTAAAATACTCTGCGCAACACGCTAATACCACAAACATACTGCTTTTGCCCCTGGTGAGTTTAACGTTCTTTATCCAACAATGCTTTTTCTAAGTCATTCAGTTGAAGATGGACACGAACACACCCCAGTGCTACAACAGCCAGCTCAAACCTTCTTATCACGGAAATGGGCAGCGATACACCAGCCCCACTAACGGGAAATGCAAACGACTCATCGTGCAGTCCGTGGACCCCAAGTTGATAGATACTTGGGAAGAGCGCAACCTTTCGTCGAAGATACCGCCATCCACTAAGCTCGCTGCATGGCTAATAAATACGATTATCAACCCGTCCCGAGATGTCTTTCTATGGCTATTTGTTTGGCCGGTTTATATTTTCGCATTATTGATGCCATCCAGAAATCCCGCATTTTCCCATTTTTACAGGCCGTATTTGATGCGGTTTGTCGGTCACCTGTGGGCTGCGCGTTCACAAAGGGAATACTCTCTACGCTCACAACCTGGTGAAGATGTCCGATGCCGCACCCACGCCCTATTTCCTCGCTTTCTCATTGTGTACGATACAAGGACAAGAACATGGACAAAAACAGATGACGAAGGCCGTGATAAAGCAAAAACCCTATATTGCTATCACGTACTGTTATTCTGACATGATGCAGTCCGGAAATGGTGCGGAGGTGCTTATACAGCGGTCACAGGATGCTACCTTGGGTCAAGGATTTGATGCGTACTGGCTAGATCTCGAGTGCATACTCGAAGATCCCGTACAGAGAAAGCCCAAGACCTGTATCGCATGTCGGATGTATACAGACGCGCCTCGTTCACGCTCATCATGCTCAGTGATGAGAAGGGTTGGGCCGCTTGGGGCGGGCGTCTTTGGACGCTGCCAGGAAGCACTCCTTAGTCACGAACTGCGATACAAGGCAGGAGAAAATGCAGTCACTCCTATCAAGCTCTTCCAACTCGCCGCCTTAGCTTACTCGCACGCATACCACAATGAAGAGTCCCAGATCACCAACTCTTGGGATGTGCTCGAGAAAGACCGCGATCTCCAGCTCAAGGAAGAGTCCCAGATCATCAACTTTTTTGCGCTCGGGAAGGATCCGCTCGAGAGATTGGACCGCAATCTCCAGCTCAAGGAAGCAATATGGCGCCGATTCAGCTCTCCCGCTGAGGAAAGATATCGCGCAGAGAAGGTCTATGCGCTCATGGGATTTTTCGAACATCGCATTCTCCCAGATGCAGCGGAGACAGAGCTGCAAGCGCTTGCGCGTTTGTTCATGGCAAACGATAACGACCGCATCGCTGATCGCATGATCTCAATGTTTCCCAGAGATAAAAAGGCCATGAATCAATGGTACACTAAGGAAGATGAATACGGTGCCAAGCTTTGGGACATCGAGCCCGCCGTACAAGTCATAGGCGTTACATCTAACGGAGCTCTTGTGTTGGATGGGTGTCGCGCGGCGGCAATTAGGTGGAAGAATTTTCCACATGTCGCGTTCGCTACGAGACGCTCGATTCGCCGTCTTTTGGCGCTTGCATGGCCATACTTGGCCTGGTTCCTGATCGTGGTGGGTATCCCCTTACTCGCCACTGGCAACCAGGGGGAGAACACCACCAACATGAGTTTGTGTTTGGTAAACGGTTCGTATACGTTGTGTGACACAAAGAACACGGGAGAGCTTCCCCAAGCAGCGGCAGGCATTGCCATGCTGGTCATCGCGATCGTTCTGCTGCTATTTGCGCCATTCTTAACAACTTACGGGCACTCCGGACAAGTTGTCCTTGCTCGTCCGTGGCTGATCGGAGTTAGAGGAGTTATCTCTGCCCAGCAAGCCTCAAAGTACTTGTACGGAGTTCAGTTGGGCGATTCTCGTCGCACCTTTTACACCCCCTCAGGTTCGCTGTTGGCAAAACCAACGAAAGATGATTCCAAATTCCGCGAAGGCCACGTTTCACAGTATGAAGCAGCCCTTGCGGCTCCACCATTTGACCCTATCGAAGGCCACATGTTCACCCTCGTCGATACTGTTTCGGGGACGATTTACTACTTCCGCGCGCATAGGCCGCCCACGGTCTGTCTATTTACTGGAACAGAGGGTGGACAAGGGAGGTTTGTTCTGTGTAGTGGGAAGTGCAGCAGTAGCGAGCTGGTGCGCGAGACGGTGCTTCGTATGCCGAGCTACATCTCTACACACATGAACGCTTGTGATTGGGTGGCCCTGTGTGGCGAGGCATAAGGCCTTGAGGGTTGCACATCGGTGTCTAACACGTCTCACATTACAGTTTTTCTCTTTTCTCTTTTGTTTTTGACTCGACGCTCACTACCTTCGATGTACCTACCATGTATAGTAACTCCGTGTTCGCTACGGTCCTTTTACCCCCAGTCTCTTATACCAAAATACCCACATTCTTTACCAACGCTGTACAGGACTCAACGAGTCCTTTTCGTGATATTTCTTGAAATCCGTTGCACTTTGATATCTATCTGCACGATGGTTGGTGTCTTGCAATGTTGGCCTGTAATTCCACAAGGAACTGTTGGGCATGTAACATGCCGCGTGTTGGGACAGGGATATGGGAGGACGTACGTGACAATGCTGCAACTTGTTGCAAGGAGAAGCTCGCCGACGGGACGGAAGTCACTCGAGGGGCACACTGGCAGCAGCCCTAGCAGCCTCGATGACACAAACGAGTTTCAATCGAGAGACCTATATCATACCGGTCTACAAGAAAATCAGTAGGATACGGATACGGTTACCAATGTCCTCGTTTATCTACTGCCAGTCTGCGCCCTTCATTCCCCTGTAGTTCCGGCAACAACGCTTCCATGCACACCCCACTCAACGCCAAAGCCAAATATCACCCAAGCTATGAGGACTACGGCGAACCCGGCCCCAATTGCTACCCAGTGCGCATACAACGACACAGAACTTGGAACTGGGCTTTTCAACACCACTTCCTTCTGCTTCAGCGTCAGACTCTTGTCCCTCTTGCCTTCCTCGGTAACTGCATGTGGGCGTAGCTCCCAAAGCCTCTCCACCTCCCTTTCCAGATACTTCGGGCGTACCTCTGAGAGCCGCGCGGCAGGTAGATACCGCTTTCCAAATGACGTATAGCAGGCACCCAGGAGTGCACCTGAGACGAGCACGCAGGCAAACGCGTATACGAGCCATACCGTCACAGCACTCTCGAGCGAGTCGTTGGGGGAGAGGTCTTGGAGTTTCCCAGCTGCCGTCACGATGATGACGATAGAACCCTGAACAATTGATTCTGTCACACGAGACGGTGAGCGTTCTGAGATAGAGAAGAACCATGCATACTTTTGATGGCAAAGCTGGAAATCGCGTCAAGAAGGTTAACAGCAAAGATGTAATAAAGAACTCACGCCGTTGCGTAGTAGTGAGGATCCGGTATAATGCTGCGTACAATCTCCACTTGCGGAGCTGGCGTCAAGCTCTGCAAGATAAAGTTGAAGTACTAGGAAATCAAGGAGGTAACTCGTGCACCTACCTGAGCGAATGCATAAAATACGTATGCACAAACTCAATCGGGTTCAGTACAACATCTACCTGAATCGGCCAAACTCACCGAATGTCGGCACTGTCTCGGAAAATCTCAACAGTAGCATCGAGATGAGGAACATACACCCCGACAGAAACACTGGAATTATGATCAGCTTCTGCATTATCAGACGAGAGGAGGCTCACGAATAGTCACACGATGCCCATAAGCATCGATAAACACGCCCTCCAAAGGGGTAAGCCCAACAGGAAGGAGCAAGTAAAAACTCGACACCCATCCGCCAACTACAGCTCCTTTCTTGAGCCTTTGCTGCGCAAATTGCCTGTGCATAATTCAACACTTGTAGCGCCACCGGAAGGGCAATCACTCACGTGGATATCGACACAAATGACTGCACACCAGCGTTTTCAAAGGTCGCAAAAAGAACCACAAACCAAAACGTAAAGGGCATCTGGCGCACAGCCGGCCAATTAAACGTCCCAGCCTTGATGGTACCCGCGCTTGGCTGGTCGACCCGCTTCGAGTAATCGACGACCTCGTAATGTGAACGAAGGTATTTATCAAGGACGAAGATGCAAATAGCGCAGAGAAGTGAGAAAAGGCTTAAGATGACGCTTATCCAGAGAGGCCATGAATATGAGCCAAGGTTTTTGGACATCACGTTCGCGGTGCTCTGTCCGACATATTGAGCCAGATTTGCCATTGACCTACACAGTAGAAGTACACATGGGTTTTGAAGGTGTAGTCATAGGACCTACCATATGATGCCTGACAAAACGGTTGAATACAAATTAATTGATACGAAACGTAAAGTGCCTTACCTATCGACGCCCCGAAACCGTTTCCTGGCGCGAAATACGTAGTGAAGATTTTGTGCTGCGCGTTATCTAGGGATCCGTCACCGATAGCTGCGATGATCTTGCCCGCCATGAGAACATGATAACTATTGAGTCCATTTGTCGTGGCACCAGCCTCCACCGCAGCGCCCGCAAGATGAAATGTGGCAAGTATGACAGACATAAATGGGCCTCCAAATTTGTCGATAACGAAGCCGAGGGCGATGCAGAGAAATGTGTTTACCTGTTGGACAGTAAGTACGTCGGTCCCGCATGGTGAAACAAGATCGACCGTACCAAATTCGTCACAGATACCTAGCGGTCCAAGAACGTCAATACCGCCACATTTCTATTGAGCAAAAATCTTACAAGCGTAGCAAATTCGGAATTATTGATGTTAAGTTTTTTCTCAATTGTTGTCTTCAAAGTCGTAATGAGACCCTACGAGCACAAATACAATCAGTCTAATCTGCAAAAATAGACATATGGATGCGTACGTTAGACCAATGATTTCCGACTTGCACAGTACGTGAGCTACCAGCGAAATCTATAGACCTGAACACTTACATGTGCACATGCACGTCAATGCAATCATTGCCACCTGCCACCTCAGAGGTAGCTTCGGCTTGGCGGTAGAGTAAGACAGAGTACTGATTGATGACTGACGTTGGTTATCTTTGTCTTTGGCGTCGGCAGGAGCAACAGCACTGGCGGAGCGAATACTGACAGTGGGCATGATGGCTGCGGATTCGATCCACACGCAAAAGCCAGAGCTTTGGTCAACTTATGAGTTCTTTTTTCAGAATCCACCTCGGAGAATGGAAGCGGAGAAGCCTCTTCAAGTCATGCAGCTTGGCAGGCGAGGACCGAGGGAGTTCGAGAGTTGCCCAAATGAGATAGTAAAGGGTTGCGAGTCCAACAATCCCAGGGTTCCAATTTATGTGCAGCATGAGACTATTAGGATGTCAATGACGTTACCTCCACGGCCCTTGACCGAAATACTGGTTAAACGTCAATGTCTTGCTGGTTGGGACATCGACCCACTGTGTTGGGTTGGAGTCGTGATCATGATACGACCAATCGATCCATTGCGAGCGGTTGATGATCCTCCCTGGAACAACTCATTGTAGATATGGTACTACTAACACGATATCAGTTATGGGTCGGGATGTGAAGAAGGCGTTTGGGGAATGTCCACTTTTGAACCAAGTTTTCGAAATTCGAAAGCTGGTTAACACCGTGTCACTGTACATACGCGTTCCTAGATCTGGCGACATGAATCGCATGCTGCTATCTGATAAGCGGCTCTCGGAGTCCGAGCCGAATTTCGGACAACCGGCATTCCGCTGTACTGTTATCGTAGCGGCGCTCGGCCGCGCCAGTCCTCGACAGGCATTTCAGTGGATTCAGCTCACTTTAGCAGAGACGCTTTGGTAAAAAAAGCTCACATGGGTGGCCCAGAGGTTGTTCACAATGATGTTGCCAAACAACATCCCGTAGTCGACATTGTCATTATATGGGCCGTTGTTGTTACCCCTGAGAGCATGGGTGATGTGTAACGCCGCAAAAGGACAACTAGTACTCTTACCTTTGGCGCCATCAGCCCCAATCAGAAATGATACTTCAGCCTTCTCAGGCACGGAATCCTCGTTCCCTCTGGAGATATTGACGTGTATAAAGCCTTCATGGCAAGTGAGAGAAGCAAGGCACAAGACAGATTCGAGCTGAGCTTGTGAGACAAACCACATCCCAGCCTATAAGTATATGGATGCGGTCAATATGTAGGCTATGTTCAAGGCTAGCCTGTTACTCGAGAGAACCAAATGATGTACAAATGGTTTGGATGAGTCGGGCGCGGATTTTGGCATGAGCGGACCAGTAACTTCCGCTGTTGGCTGCCATCGGGGATATTCGTAACATTGGATGAGTACCATATCAAGTCCACGAGATTCATGGGTTGAGGTAAAACTCTAGATTTGAGTACTTCTAACGGAGTTCAGATCGAGGTGGCTTGCAAACAAAATAAATTGAACAATTATCACTATGCTAGCGTCACGAGTCAGTCCACATAATTCAATAGGCTTCAGGAGAGTCAACGCCAGTACAAGCCCGGTAGGACCCTATATTCGATGGTCCGGAGACAATCTACACACCTGCTATAAGCCAATACAAAGCGGCGAGTCTTCTCCAACCTATGTGCAATGAACAGAATCATGCGCTCTCTAAACTCGTTGGCGATGGTACGCTGGATCTTGCTGTCGGTCTCGTAGTAGACGGAAGCATGAAACTATGCGCTACCAGAATAAAGATCACATTACTCAGAGCCTCGTCAAGAATTAGGATCTCGGTGTCATCTACGAGAGTTCTCGCAAGAGAGCGTTGTCCGATCGACAAATCACTGCCTTCGTCGTTGATAGGACTGTCGAGACTAAATCTAGGCGCCGACTGCCCTTCAGCAGGGGTGATGCTGAAGGTGGGAGGGAGATCGCTGTTTGACTCCACAAGTTCCCAGGTACCAGTCCTGCATCTCATAAGCCACAGGAGATACATACAACAAAAAAGATACTCACCACCCGACGATACCAATCCTCCCCCAGGGGAGAGGGACATACTCAGGCCCTTCAGAACAGCAGGAATTCATGTCCGTTCTCGACCTCAGCAACTTGGCGGACCATCTGTCCGAAAGACTCGAATGGGTCATCGACTAAAACTCGAACAAAAGAGAACGATGGAGCACAACCCGTTCGCACCATGATGATATACGAGAGCGTGATGCCGGTTTGCCCCGGAGAGATGCTGAATCGAGTTCCAGTAGTCAATAGTGCGACAGCGAGAGTCAACAACACGCTGAGAAGGTCACCGAGCCATTACTGATTGACAGTCGTCAACCAGCGAGCACTGAAAAACATCAGTAATGATCAAAATCGCATGTAAGTATAGTTCTTACCGATTCCCGACATCAACGAGCTCGATATTTTCTATGCGGGGTCGGTCGAGTACGCCATGAGCCCGAACGGCAGAATAGCGACTCCGAAGAGTGGAAGTAAAACGAGGATTTCAGCAGTGCATCCAATCTCCAGCAACAAGAAACTCGCCAGATCATTAGTGCAAGATTCTTGAATTCGCCGTCGCATGCAGGTCGAGAGTAAAATCGCTTGCCCAAAACGATTGAGCTCCAACAATAGTCAATACCAAGCATAGAGAGCTGATTGGGGCGCGAAGATTTATTGTTCAACTCAGCTACCAGGGTCGAGTATCTTCTCTATGACTGGAAGTCGTTCTTCATTACAGGTCGCGAGCAAAGATGGGAGCGAGAATGCCTTGTACAACAAGGACTGGTTTCCATCCCAGATTGAACTGTAAAAATAAATAAGTCGCTTGAACAGAAGCATGGGCACCAAACCTACTGCATCTTGCACGCCTAAATCCAAGCCCTGCCCTTCAGTTGGGGGAACTACGTATGCGGAATCTGGCATCGTGGATAAAATAACACCTGGACAAGAAGACAACGGCAGAACTGACCGTCCACAAGAAAGGCACCATCATGACTAAGTGTCTTCAACACCCCCATTGTAGGCCTGAAGGAGTTCCAGACATGTGGGAAAATTGACGAGTGTCCTTGCGGCGGCCAGAGTGGATATACATGGACTTTCTTGGCTTCTATGCTGATGGGTTTTTCTGGAACGATCATGTCAGACAAGGTTCGCCTTCACAACGAGAAGATTTTGTAGAGATGTACCCTGCAGTTCGGAAAGCGTCAGAATCATCCACTCATCTAGAACGGTGACAAGAGTATTAGAGAGCTCATTAGCCTGCTATCAATGACTGTCACGACAGTGACTGCCTGCCTTGGAATACCATGTATACCTTACGACGTAGATACTTACACTTCACGCTACGGAGAGACCAGTCACCCATCTTTGAAGGACTGCACGTCTCCAGTGGGAACTGGTGGACCAACGGGGGACACCCCACCCCGAGGCATTAACGGGGGACCCTTTAAACTAGTTAGTACCGTCCGACATATAGGTACGTTACCCCCCAATGGACAGAAATCGGAATCAAAAAAATACCACGTGTATTTGAGGGTGAACAATGCAACTCCGAGGCAGGCCCAAACTTTGCGCCACTGCAACAACTTCCTCGTCTACATCTGAAAGATCTTTACCAGTACAGAAAAATGCAAAACTCAACCACCATCGCCATGCACTTGACAGACTGCCGACCGCGTCGCCAGTCAAGCCAACATCTCAAGACAGACGACTGCCCTCACCTACACATTAAATTGTGGCAGGTCTGGATGTCCGGTCGTTTTTGTCTTTGAAGTTGGCACTGACTGGCGCACACTCAGCCGCCTCATCGATAGGCACAATCCCGTCTGTACAGGCGGGTTATACGGGCTGGACCTTCCGCGCCCCCCTTCCGACACCCACAGCGCACAAAATGCGCCAAGTCCCCCACTGCTCGCTCCTGGGAGCTCATGTCTCCATAACGGCAATCACAGCGCACAACATGCGCCGAGTCCCCCACTGCTCGTTCCTGAGAGCTCAGGTCTCCATAACGGCAATCACAACAATGAAGTCGTCGTACTCTCCAGCAAGCAGAGAACAAAGGAGGACAAAAGGAGAGAAAAGTTGGAGAGTGACCAGTACACAGAAAATGTACAGCCCATATCCGTCAGGTGCCGCGGATGCAACAAGGACATCCGCCTTGACAGGCGCTCCAGGTTTTACTCTGGGCTATGGCTCAAGCACCGGGGTAAATGCCCAGGTATCCTCAGGATGAAGGTGAGCTGAATTCTCCTACGAATGGAATGAGTCACTAACTGAACTTTACAGCAAGATTACCTCGCCAGAGGTGAGCGCGGTTTTTGTCCGCAGAACACAGAACACAGAACAGCGTCCGATAGTCGCCAGCTCATTTGACATGAGCGACAAAGATTCGGACGAAGGGGATTCGGAAAAGGACGATGTGGTGACTGGCTTCAATAGTAAGTCAATCCTCGATGGGAGCAACTTGAAACACTATGATTCACCAGAACTCTAGTGTCGAACGTGTATTTTTATAATGACTGCTAGGAAAGGGGAGGAAGGCAATGAGCAGACCGGTACACCACGAGGGAGGAAATGGCGGACAAACTTTCATCTTAAATACTGTGAGTGAATGTCAAAGGCGAAGATTCAGAGCATGCTTATCAACCCATCGTTTTGCACTTACTAGTACCATACCGAACGTCCACGTCACTTTGTTGACGAAATGTCGTGGCGAATGTCGTTGAAAATACAATCTTCTTGTGATGTTTTGCTGGAACTCAGTGATAAGATCACTCGACAAACAAGTAAGCGTGAAAGATAAAGATCCTGCCTGCGGTATCATGTGCTCGGAAGGAACCGGCATCACGCTTGCTTTGTCTCTTTGTCTTTCCTCCCGGGCCACATATTCCGCTCGCTCAAATCCACAGTTTCCTCAGTGTTCACAATTTAACGTTAGCATCGCATTTCGTTATTGAGGCTGATGGTTGAATGTGATGTTCAGCTGTCTATCTCGATACATGACATAGTCATTCAACAGCCCCGCCTGTCAGCTCGATTTCAGCCCAACCACTGTTGCTATTTTTGCGTTGGACGACGCTGGACGAAAAGGAAAACGTTGTTTCAGAAATCAACTTCCTGTTCAATCTGTCGTACTGTATTTGAGATCTGTGGCCACGGCTGACGGTTCTTCACGATCTAGTTCTTGGTGTCTCAAAGTATCCACTTGAAACACAAGTATGTCTACTGGCGCCCACCTCTCAGTTCCACCATATCCTGCCTGTGCCTCACCCACGGCGAGCCATCAACTCCAATTCTACAGCTGCCAAATATCCCAAGTGCCGCGCTGCGTATGACGCGTGTCAAACTCTGATTGCAGTCTGCGACGTTGTGGAGAGGTTAACGAGACAGATGCCCAACCG
Source organism: Suillus lakei (assembly GCA_016628065.1). NCBI lineage: Eukaryota > Fungi > Basidiomycota > Agaricomycetes > Boletales > Suillaceae > Suillus > Suillus lakei. The sequence continues at coordinate 30,781 of JABBWA010000254.1, read as the reverse complement.
AATAGTATCACATTCATGTATAAATGATACTACAGATGTAGGGTGGCTCTAATCACACGAAGTGCAACACCTTCAGTAACTCCCGAGTACTGGCATCAGCCCCAGCGATTTGAACCCATTGAGTGCCGCAACGCCTTCTCAGGACAGACATAGCCTTGACTACTTTCCATGCTTTTAAGGGCTATTGCCATTCACCAAAGCTATGCCACCAGGGTCACACGTAGTGATTTCGTGCCGAAGTTTGTGAACGATGACCGGCATCAGTGATCGGGAAAGTTTTGGGTGGTTTCCCGTATATTGGGACGCACGGTAGAATGTTGACGATAAATATTAAATAATTTACGCGCCAGATGGATGTTGACATTGACGAGATGACGAGCGCATTCGAGGAGCAGTTGGCTGGCGAGAGGCAGATGTACGATCTGTTGGTTACACGTTAACGGGGGCAGTCACGGTGAGGCACAATTTAGCATGATATCATGGGCCGGCAGTAAAAACGGGATCAAGATTGTGACTGACAAAATGCAAGTCATGATTAGAAACGAGGCTTGGGCGCTTCAACTACACAGCCTACACTAGAAGCCGTGGAGTAATCACGAGGATGACACATGTAAAATGCACCAGCTCGAGTTCCCAATGTATCTTGACCTAAACACTCATTGTGCTTTGGTATCAACATGTCAAGACCTGTTGAGAAATATATTGCCGCAAGTAATATTTGTTGAATGAAAGCTGAAACGGAGCTGCGCCCAGTAGTTGACTATGTCTTCACTCGTCATCTGGACGCAGGAGACATCAGTGATAACGCCCAGCCAGAAATTCGAAGGACACTGGTCAGACTTTTAGCGCCATACATGCAAGACGGACAGCGGATGATGACATATTCAATGGACGGCTCACTGCACGTATGGGACTTGAAGAGTGGGAAACGACAGGAGAGGAATGGCGTGACGGAGACAGTGGATATGGAGCATAGTGTCGTCCCCGGACGGGAATAAGATGGTTGGCGGGAGTCGCGACGGCGGAATGGGGTTGTGGGATATCGACACAGGCAAAGTCATCGCGAAATGGATGGGGCATACACGGCTAGTGAAGTCTGTGCTGGAGTCAAGATGGTCGGCCAGTGGTGAGCGGATCTAATGATGGGACTGCAAGGCAGTGGGACGTGGAGAACGGAGATACAATCCTCGGTCCAATCAAGACAGGGTACGAATTGCATTATGCCATCGTCTACTCGCCAGACTCGGACACGACCAAGTTTGCGACTGGTGGATGTGACCAGCCCGATATATACGACAAGCCCTCGACTGACGGTGAGCATGAGTTCCCAGTCAAAATCTGGGATGCGAGGACATGTGAGCTGGCCGCCACTCTCAAATGGATTGACAGTACGTTTGTAGTTCCCCTAATCTGTAATGCGGGGGTTCATGCACGTAACTCCAGTTATTTACAGAATTTAGATTACCTAATCGTAAATTTGTCCAGTTAAACAGACATAACTTGGAAGAACAATTATAGAGTCCGAACAGGCATGAATTATGACCCACATCTGAGGATTACGAGATTCATCGACCTCACTGCGGAAGCCCCTGCACCCTCCCGCCCGAGTACCAGAGGCAGCTGGATGTCTACACATCGGCAGCGCGCTGAAAAATAATACTGCGGGATGGTTGGATGATATCCATTCTGTTACGGTGTAAATGTTTAGCTCATTCCTGCTTCTGGCTTCTCAACCTCGATCTGTATGCATGCTGCATATGCATGGGTGAATGGGTGACCTCGAGGCAACCTCGAGGCACGCAGCGGAATTTAGGGTGGCAGATATTCGGCAGACGCGGCTTGTCAAATGAACAGACAGGTCTGACAAGGTCTGGGTTTTCGGAATTCGTGGGTGCTCACTTGGTGGACGTTCGAGTCGGTGAGCGCTTGGTTACAGTCCTTCGTGCATACTATCACAAAGCCTCTGGTATTAACCTTTCACGCCTAGATCCATGTCTTACCGTTGGTCGAAACTGTCGGGCAGTGTTTTCTCCCAAGCGTCTGGTGCTCTGACGGGGGCCAAACAACAAGTGTGGGTCATTCGCTTCTTATTCCTACAAGTTCGTCGTCGGTACTCAAGTTACTCACCCTGATCTTTTTCTTCTTTGCTGTACCATTTGCTGACGCGGCACAATATATCGCATTTCCATACCTCAGCAGTCAAGCCATCTCTCGGAAAGATCTAAACCCGCAGAACATCGACTGGTCCAAAGTATCGGGCCCTGTTATCTCCCGTGCGTCTAGTGCTCTGACAGTGGCCAAACAACTGGTGTATGTTCTCCGCCTCTTGATTATTATGCCTTCGCTGACGCAGCTCGATACGCAGCAATCAGGCATCTCAGAAAGATGTAGATCCAAGAAACGTTGACTGGTCCAAGTTGTCCCGCAATATTGGATCCCGCGCGTCCGGTGCTCTAACAGATGCCAAACAACTGGTGTATGTTATCCGCCTCTTGTTTATTACGCCTTCGCTGACGCGGCTCAATATACAGCAATCAGGCATCTCAGAAAGATATAGACCCAAGAAACGTTGACTGGTCCAAGTTGTCACGCAATATTGGATCCCATGCGTCCGGTGTCCTGACAGGTGCCAAACAACTGGTGTATGTTATCCGCCTTTTGATTATTATGCCTCGCTGACGCGGCTCAATGTACAGCAATCAATCATCTCAGAAAGATATAGACCCAAGAAACGTTGACTGGTCCAAGTTGTCACGCAATATTGGATCCCATGCGTCCGGTGCCCTGACAGGTGCCAAACTACTGGTGTATGTTATCCGCCTTTTGATTATTATGCCTCGCTAACGCGGCTCAATGTACAGCAATCAATCATCTCAGAAAGATATAGACCTAAGAAACGTTGACTGGTCCAAGTTGTCACGCAATATTGGATCCCATGCGTCCGGTGCCCTGACAGGTGCCAAACAACTAGTGTATGTTATCCGCCTTTTAATTATTATGCCTCGCTGACGCAGCTCGATGTACAGCAATCAGGCATCTCAGAAAGGCATAGACCCAAGAAACGTTGACTGGTCCAAGTTGTCACACAATATTGGATCCCATGCGTCCGGTGCTCTGACAGATGCCAAACAACTGGTGTATGTTATCTGTCTCTTGATTATTACGCATTTGCTGATGCGGCTCGATATGGACATCTCAGGAATCTTGCCATATCACAAAAAGATCTAGACCTGAGAAATATCGACTGGTTCAAGGTATCGGACAGCATTCTCTCTCTTCTTCACGCGTATGATACTCTGACAGAGGTCAACGAATGGTGTAGGTCATTCACGTCTCGATCACGACATCTGTTGATAGGCTTGGTACATACTTTCCAGCAATCAGGCATCCATACGTAGCAGCTGGAGCCTTGCTAACCATCTGTGGATATACAAGTCCTGTGGCACTGCCTATAAGTTTTCTCCCGGTGCAGTTGATCCGATTTGGCCTCGAGAGTCAAGGAGTAATGAAAGGTACACAAATAACGCGCTTTCCACAGGCTAACTAAACACGCCGTGGCAGGTTCATTTGCATCCCAACATCAGTCTCATCACTATGGTGGTTATGTGCTACAAGACGCGACACTCCAGTCATACGGCACCATGCCGACATCGCTTGTCTCCTCGTTGTCATATACTGGAGCTGTAATTATCTTGGGCCGGGAGTGGGGGCGGTGCCTCCAATGAGGTGGTTGGCATTATCCTGTATCGAATAGAGAACATTGTAATATTGTTGAGGTATGTATGTGACTAAAAGAATGAAAAAGTTTGTGTTGATTCGTGGGAGCTCGATGGAAACACTATATTCATGACCAACCGCATTACACAACGATGACAGGAATCGGGCAATGGGGTTTTTGTTGTTACATTGTTACAAAGGCCGTTCAAATCCAAATCCACCATTCATCACAGAACAAGGCGGCGCTTGAAATTCTAGTTCGGTGCCCACGTTCTCGAGCTCCAGCACTTGGCCGGAATATTGTCACAGCGCCTGTTCGCCGGCTGGACATTGAGATATGGTCATCCCGGTGCTTACTAGTAGGCGCCCAAGTCAGCCTTTGATTCGATTCATCACTGACGGACCCTTCTACAGGCACGAGCAGGCATCAATATGTTTCCCGAATCATTCCGTGAGGGCTTCATCCTTCAACTTCTTACCCACTTCATTGTACGATTCCTTTGTCACATTCGCCGCTCTGGTTCTCCTCCACTGGGCGCTTGAATGGGCGCTTCTCCAGTGCTCAAGAGTCTGGTATGTCTTTCGTTCTCGCTTCTAAGATGCTATTTGTGATCAAGTACACTCACTGACGTCTGTACATTGCTCCGAGCTAATCATTACATTCTCTGTTCTCTTTGGTAATTTTTTCTGTCTGCATTACTATCTAACATATTCACTAACTTCCCATCCATTGTGACGCCGACGCCAGACTTTTTCGCAGGTTTCTCGTTGGCTGCGAGAGCCCACACCCTTGACCGGACGAAGTTGCGCCCCTCCGTCACACTCGCGCGCTCATTCTCCAGCGCGTTTTTCTCTTTGTTATGCGTCTAATCCATTATCTTTTATCGATCTACACACCAACAGCCCGCCTGCTATCTCCGGTTCACCCTCTCGAACATACCACGTAGCCAGAGACTTGAACTCTCCTTTCGACATTAATACATCTTGCCCTAGACTCACGCTCTATTGCTGTCCCATCAACGCATGCACCAACAGAATGAGCATCTCCTGCACTATCTCATCAATCGAGTAAGCTTCGATTTTGACAATACTTGATGCCTCGATGTATTATAGCCAGTCATCACGTTTTATGAATCAAATGAATTTATCACAGATGTCTGTGCCTGAGGTGAGGCGTACAATGTGATTGAAGAGAAGGCATGGCCTCCTGAGTGATGTCAATACGCACACTGAGGGATGTCGTTTTTTTTTGTTGCTCACGGACTTCCTAGGTTTTGTGTCATGCATCATGTAGGGGATTGATTCATTACGACGGTAACCTAGACGCGCCGCGCAAGAAGAACTGCTCTCTTGATAAAAAATCATTTCCTGGCGGCATCGACACTCCCCGACGTTCTAGACACCAGTGCTCGTGGCGGGATCAATCCTGCGATGCAACGCGTCAACATCCACATCAGCTGGGCCTTATATTGTCATTAATTTTTCAGGCGAGATCAATCATTGGTGTGCAGGCACGAAGCAATCCATTTTTTCACTCATACAATGAACCGGAAAAATACTACTGAAACAATTAATGTAATACAATTACACGTAAAGAAACTGGACGTTCACATATTTGCGATGGAGAAAGGGGGGTATGCTTGCACAGGTATAGAGAGCGGTCAGCATGTCCGCAAATTGGTCATAAACGTCGTTGAAGAACGATAGCGTGAAAAGGAGCAGAGGGCAGCAAGATAATCGTAACGCCACGAAAGCCCTACTCAGGCCCTTCAGAACAGCAGAATCCATGTCGTTCTCGACCTCAGCAACTTGGCGGACCATCTGTCCGAAAGACTGAATGGGTCATCGACTAAAACTCGAACAAAAGAGAACGATGGAGCACAACCCGTCGCACCATGATGATATACGAGAGCGTGATGCCGGTTTGCCCCGGAGAGATGCTGAATCGAGTTCCAGTAGTCAATAGTGCGACAGCGAGAGTCAACAACGCGCTGAGAAAATCAAGACGTATGCCGAGCCATCACTGATTGACGGTCGTCGACCAGCGGGCACTGGAGAACGTCGGTGGTGGTCGGGGTCGCATGTAAGTATAGTTCTTACCGACTCCCGACATCAACGAGCTCGATATTTTCTATGCGGGGTCGGTCGAGTACACCATAAGCGCGAACGGCAGGTAAGCCCAAAGGCAACTCCGATGAGTGGAAATAAAACGAGGATCTCAGCAGTGCATCCAATCTCCAGCAACAAGAAACTCGCCAGATCATTAGTGCAAGCAAGATTCTTGAGTTCGCGGTCGCATGCAGCTCGAGAGTAAAATCGCTTGTCCGGAACAATTGAGCTCCAACGATAGTTAATACCAAGCATAGAGAGCCGATTGAGGCGCTAAGATTTATTGTTCGACTCAGCTACCAGGTCGAGTATCTTTTCTGGGACTGGAAGTCGTTCTTCATCACAGGTTGTCAGAAAAGGTGGGAGCGAGAATGCCTTGTACAACAAGGACTGGTTTCCATCCCAGATTGAACTGTAAAAATAAAAATAAATAAGTCGCTTGAACGGAAGCATGGTCACCGAACGTACTGCATCTTGCACGCCTAAGTCTAAGCCCTGCCTGCCAGTTGGGGGGGAACTACGTATGCGGAATCTGGCATCGCGGATAAAATAACACTGGACAAGAAGACAACGGCAGAACTGACCGTCCGCAAGAAAGGCACCATCATGACTAAGTGTCTTCAACACCCCCATTGTAGGCCTGAAGGAGTTCCAGACATGTGGGAAAATTGACGAGTGTCCTTGCGGCGGCCAGAGTGGATATACATGGACTTTCTTGGCTTCTATGCTGATGTGTTTTTCTGGAACGATCATGTCAGACAAGGTTCGCCTTCACAACGAGAAGATTTTGTAGAGATGTACCCTGCAGCTCGGAAAGCGTCGGAATCATCTACTCATCTAGAACGGTGACAAGAGTATCAGAGAGCTCATTAGCCTGCTATCAATGACTGTCACGACAGTGACTGCCTGCCTTGGAATACCATGTATACCTTACGACGTAGATACTTACACTTGACGCTACGGAGAGACCAGTCACCCATCTTCGAAGGACTGCGCGTCTCCGGCGGGAACGGTGGACCAACGGGGGACATCCCCACTTGAGGCATTCACGAGTCCAGAGAAGGGAGCACCCTTTAAACTAGTTAGTACCGTCCGACATATAGTACGTTACCCCCCAATGGACAGAAATCGGAATCAAAAAAACACCACGTGTATTTGAGGGTGAACAATGCAACTCCGAGGCAGGCCCAAATTTTGCGCCACTGCAACAACTTCCTCGTCTACATCTGAAAGATTTTTACCAGTACCGAAAAATGCAAAACTCAACCACCATCGCCATGCACTTGACAGACGCCGACCGCGTCGCCAGTCAAGCCAACACCAGAAGACAGACGGCTGCCCGCCCCTACACAATAAATTGTGGCAGGCCTGGATGTCCCGTCGTTTTTGTCTTTGAAGTTGGCACTGACTGGTACACACTCAGCCGCCTTATCAGCAGGCACAATCCCGTCTGTACAGGCGGGTTATACGGGCTGGACCTTTTACATCCCCCTTCTGACACCCACAGCGCACAAAATGCGCCAAGTCCCCCACTGCTCGCTCCTGGGAGCTCATGTCTCCATAACGGCAATCACAGCGCACCAAATGTGCCGAGTCCCCCACTGCTCGTTCCTGAGAGCTCAGGTCTCCGTAACGGCAATCACAATAATGAAGTTGTCGTGCTCTCCAGCAAGCAGAGAAAAAAGGAGGACAAAAGGAGAGAAAAGTTGGAGAGTGACCAGTACGCAGGAGACGTACGGCCCACATCCGTCAGGTGTCGCGGATGTAACAAGGACATCTGCCTTGACAGGCGCTCCAGGTTTTACTCTGGGCTATGGCTCAAGCACCGGGGTAAATGCCCAGGTATCCTCAGGATGAAGGTGAGCTGAATTCTCCTACGAATGGAATGAGTCACTAACTGAATTTTACAGCAAGATCACCTCGCCAGAAGTGAGCGCGGTTTTTGTCCGCAGAACACAGGACACAGGACAGCGTCCGATAGTCGCCAGCTCATTTGACATGAGCGACAAAGATTCGGACGAAGGGGATTCGGTAAAGGACGATGTGGTGACTGGCTTCAACAGTAAGTCGGTCCTCGATGGGAGCAACTTGAAACACTATGATTCACCAGAACTCTAGTGTCGAACGTGTATTTTTATAATGACTGCTGGGAAAGGGGAGGAAGGCAATGAGCAGACCGGTACACCACGAGGAAGGAAATGGCGGACAAACTTTCATCTTAAATACTGTGAGTGAATGTCAAAGGCGAAGATTCAGAGCATGCTTATCAACCCATCGTTTTGCACTTACTAGTACCATACCGAACGTCCACGTCACTTTGTTGACGAAATGTCGTGGCGAATGTCGTTGAAAATACAATCTTCTTGTGATGTTTTGCTGGAACTCAGTGATAAGATCACTCGACAAACAAGTAAGCGTGAAAGATAAAGATCCTGCCTGCGGTATCATGTGCTCGGAAGGAACCGGCATCACGCTTGCTTTGTCTCTTTGTCTTTCCTCCCGGGCCACATATTCCGCTCGCTCAAATCCACAGTTTCCTCAGTGTTCACAATTTAACGTTAGCATCGCATTTCGTTATTGAGGCTGATGGTTGAATGTGATGTTCAGCTGTCTATCTCGATACATGACATAGTCATTCAACAGCCCCGCCTGTCAGCTCGATTTCAGCCCAACCACTGTTGCTATTTTTGCGTTGGACGACGCTGGACGAAAAGGAAAACGTTGTTTCAGAAATCAACTTCCTGTTCAATCTGTCGTGCTGTATTTGAGATCAGTGGCCACGGCTGACGGTTCTTCACAATCTAGCTCTTGCTGTCTCAAAGTATCCACTTGAAACACAAGTATGTCTATTGGCGCCCACCGCCTCTCACTTCCACCATATCCTGCCTGCGCCTCACCCATGACGTGCCATCAACTCCAATTCTACAGCTGCTAGATATCCCGAGTGCCGCGCTGCGTATGACGCGTGTCAGACTCTGATTGCAGTCTGTGACGTTGCGGAGAGGTTAATGAGACAGATGCTTAACCGAATAGTATCACATTCATGTATAAATGATACTACAGGGTGGCTCTAATCACACGAAGTGCGACACCTCCAGTAACTCCCGAGTATTGGCATCAGCCCCAGCAATTTAAACACATTGAGTGCTGCAACGCCTTCTCAGCACAGACATAGCCTTGACTACTTTCCATGCTTTTAAGGGCTATTGCCATTCACCAAAGCTATACCACCAGGGTCACACGTAGTGATTTCGTGCCGAAGTTTGTGAACGATGACCGGTGTCATTGATTGGGAAAGTTCTGGGTGGTTTCCCGTATATTAGGAAACACGGTGGAATGTTGACGATAAATATTAAATAATTTACGCGCCAGATGGATATTGACATTGACGGTATGACGAGCGCGTTCGAGGAGCAGTTGGCTGGCGAGAAGCAGATGTACGATCTGTCGGTTACATGTTAACGGGGGCGGTCAGGCACAATTTAGCATGATATCACAGGCCGGCAGTAAAAATGGGATCAAAATTGTGACTGACAGAATGCAAGTCATGATTAGAAACGAGGCTTGGGCGCTTCAGTTGCACAGCCTATACTAGAAGTTGAGGAGTAATCACGAGGATGACACATGTAAAATGTACCAACTCGAACTTCCAGTGTATCTTGACCTAAACACTCATTGTGCTTTGGTTTCAACACGTCGAGACCTGTTGAGAAATATATTGTCATCAGCAATGATTTTGGACTTTGTTGAATGAAAGCTGAAACGGAGCTGCGCCCAGTAGTCGACTATGTCTTCACTCGTCATCGGGACGCAGGAGACACTAGTGATAACGCCCAGCCAGAAATTTGAAGGACACCGGTCAGATTTTTGGCGCCATGACGGACAGCGGATGATGACATGTTCAATGGATGGCTCGCTGTGGGTATGGGACTTGAAGAGTGGGTAACAGATAGGAGAGGAATGGTGTGACGGAGACGGTGGAGTATGGAGCATAGCATTGCCCCCGGACGGGAAGAAAATGGTTAGCGGGAGTCGCGACGGCGGAATGAGGTTGTAGGACATCGACACTGGCAAAGTCATCGCGAAATGGATGGTGCATACACGGCTAGTGAAGTCTTTGTGTTGGAGTCAAGATGGTCGGCTAGTGGTGAGCGGATCTGATGATGGGACTGCAAGGCAGTGGGACATGGAGAACGGAGATACAATCCTCAGTTCAATCAAGACAGAGTACGAATTGCATTGTGCCATCGTCTACTCGCCAGACTCGGATGCGACCAGCTCGATATATATGTCAAGCCCTTGACTGATAGTGAGTATGAGTTCCGAGTCAAAATCCCGAATGCGAAGACATGCGAGCTTGTCGCCACTGCCAGGGCCAAGTTCTCATTAAGGATTGGATTTCGGTGCCGCATCGTGGCCAGGATAACATTCAAGAACGCCCTTACTGCGATGCGATTTTCGGATTATGGAGTAGGAACCCACACCACACTAAGATGTGCACCGATGCATTCGAATGTCCTAGAGGGAACAGAAGCCACTCGCAGCATGATGGGGCACCCACGCTTAGCTAGCCATAGATTCACTGATGGGCATGAGGTTTGTACAGCAGGGGTATGTAGGAACAGGGCATTCCGCGCTTTCGAACATTGCGAGGTACTGCCTGAATATCACCGCCCTCAGGTCTCAACTTCATCCCACTCCTATCAAACAGTCTGAGTGGGCACGCGAGAAGTCACTGAACTGAAAAGTACTCACTGTCTGCCATGCACAAGCCCCTACAACTTGAGACATCCCAACTTGCCGAAAGTATTTGCTTTCTAAAGCAACGCTCGACTTCATCTCTAGATCCTCATCCTCCCTCTGGCCATGAGCTAAATTGAACCTCTCGCTACGCGGCGCAACGGTGGGGACCTTGCTGCGGCAATGTACCATCATGGGCCTGTTGGTGAAGACGGTGATGAGTCGAAGCTTCCATTCGCAATGAGGTCATTAATTGACCTCTGGATTGATCAGACTGTGTCACGGTATGGCAATGAAAGAATCTGATGAGGGTACCAAACGTCTAGCCACTGCCACTTGTGAAATGAATCATTGGCACAGACTCACAGGAGAAGTTAGGACAGTTCGCAGCAAGTTCGCAGGATAGCAGAGGCACTGAGGTAGTTAACTCGGAAGAACAATTGTAAAGTCCGAATATGCATGACATGCATTGTGAGGATTACGATTCGATGTCACCAAAGACCTGGAAAACCGCAAACACTGTATTCGTGACCAATTGCATTACCAGCGATGACAGGAATCGGGCCATGGCCCATGCACTCATCACAGAACAAGGCGGCGCTTGAAAGCTTGAAGCTTTGAAGCACCACCACTGTCTAGCTCGCCGCCCACACTCTCGAGCTCCTAGCACTTGGCCGGAATATTGTGCGCCCGTTCGCTGGCTGGATATTGAGATATGGTAGGGTCATCCCGAGCTCATTAAGCGCTTGTAAGCCAAACTTCGTCCTTGGTGCGTACTGGTAGACGCCCGAGTGATTCGATTCACCACTGACGGACCCTTCCACAGGCTTGAGCAGGCATCAATTTGCATTTCCTGAATTGTTCCGTGAAGGCTTCATCCTTCAACCTCTTACCCTACTTCATCGTACGATTCCTTTGTCACATTCGCCGCTCTGGTTCTCTACTGGGCGCTTGAATGGGCGCCTTCTCCAGCTTGAGTGCTCAAAATCTTCGTCTTTCGTTCTCGCCTCTAAGATGCTATTTGTGATCGAGTACACTCACTGACGCTTGTACAGTGCTCCGAGCTAATTATTACACTCTGTTCTCTTGGGTAATTTTAAGATTTTTTTTTTCGTGTATGCACCACTTTCTAACATATCCACTCACTTCGCATCCACTGTGACGCCATCACCAGACTTTTCGCAGGTTTCTCGTCGGCTGCGAGAGCCGACACCCTTGACCGGACGAAGTTGCGCCCCTCCGTCACATTCGCGCTCTCATTCTCCAGCGCGTTTTTCTCTTTGTTATGCGTCTAATACATTATCTTTTGTCGATCTCCACATCAACAGCCCGCCTTCTATCTCCGGTTCACCCTCTCGAAAATAATACCACGTAGCCAGAGACCTGAGCTCTCCTTTCGACATTAATACATCTTGCCCTAGACTCATACTCCATTGCTGTCCCATCAACGCATGCACCAACTGAATGAGCATCTCCTGCACTATCTCATCAATTGAGTAAGCTTCGATTTTGACAATACTTGATGCCTCGATGTATTATAGCCAGTCATCACGTTTTTATGAGTCAAATGAATTTATCACAGATGTCTGTGCCTGAGGTGAGGCGTACAATGTGATTGAAGAGAAGGCATGGCCTCCTGAGTGATGTCAATACGCACACTGAGGGATGTCGTTTTTTTTTGTTGCTCACGGACTTCCTAGGTTTTGTGTCATGCATCATGTAGGGGATTGATTCATTACGACGGTAACCTAGACGCGCCGCGCAAGAAGAACTGCTCTCTTGATAAAAAATCATTTCCTGGCGGCATCGACACTCCCCGACGTTCTAGACACCAGTGCTCGTGGCGGGATCAATCCTGCGATGCAACGCGTCAACATCCACATCAGCTGGGCCTTATATTGTCATTAATTTTTCAGGGAGATCAATCATTGGTGTGCAGGCACGAAGCAATCCATTTTTTCACTCATACATTGAACCGGAAAAATACTACTGAAACAATTAATGTAATACAATTACACGTAAAGAAACTGGACGTTCACATATTTGCGATGGAGAAAGGGGGGTATGCTTGCACAGGTATAGAGAGCGGTCAGCATGTCCGCAAATTGGTCATAAACGTCGATGAAGAACGATAACGTGAAAAGGAGCAGAGGGCAACAAGATAGTCATAACACCACGAAAGCCCTGAGAAGGGATACGTGGCACTGGTGTGACCAAAACCGGTTTGATCCCAGCTTGAACACTTCCTTCCGATGATCCAACCATTCGGATGCGAATCAGTCTTCCTCCGGAACTTCGTAAATACTAGACAATGAAAGTCGGCGACGTGGAGTCAAGAGACTTGCGCTGCTCCTACGACGACGGTGGCTGCGCTTGGAGGGAAGGGACATGGAGCTTGACAGTGGGTGAATGTTGTTTGACGGGTGCGAGGTGGAGACCGAAGAAATAGATAAGTCGTCGGATAAGGACGACATGGAAGATGACGGAGATGAACTGTAAATGACGTAGGGTTCTTCTTCTTCCTCGCTCGATGATAGAGAGAGGGATGACGCAGAGGCAGTCAAACGGGCAACATCGCCATTCTCTGGCATCGGTGACGATGCTGCGAGACTGCCAGAACAACCAAAGGACATCTAAAAATTGCGTTAGTGACATAATTGATGATAATTTGCAGTGATTATAACCGACCACATCCTGCCGTGCACTGGTCGCTCGAATCCACTCAGCAACACGACGTGCCCATTCTCTCTTTTTCAAAAATTCGATCCGTTCCTTCCTCTGCTGCGCGGTTTCGATGAAATGTTGTTGTCGTCCACGCACATCATACGGAGGGGAATAAACAGGGGTCGTGGCTGGATGTGATGAAGCGACAAGGAGATCGTTCACAGGGTATCCTGCATCGTATAATGGGGGCATCGTAGAAATCTAGAGTGGCTCAGTCTAGATAGCGATGGTAATCTGGAAAGGGTGGAAAGTTGTGTCCGAGGGTTGTCTCTGATTATATATGACGGCATGTGTCGTGGACCGTGGTCTAGAATGCTTTCCAGAAGCTGTCTCGGATTAGTCAACGTCAATTTCATTTACGGTTCATAATTCATTTGTGTATGTATGGGATGAACACGTTCTATTATGATCGGTCCGGACGTCTTGGAAAATGGACTAGCATGCTTCCAAGGTTTAACTAGCCAGTGAGCTCACGAAGCTGATCTGAATTGCTGAGAGCTCGCGCAGATCACAAATCTGGATCGGCAGGCGCCGAGAAAGATGGATAGGGACAACCTTGCCAGCTAGTTGCCAGCATTCCCCTTAATCGTCCTGACAGTCCGACATCATCGTGTGGATGACACTGCTTACAAGCTGTTCAGCGTGATCACAGACCCATCTAACCATATTTTGATTCATCCTTCGCGTCCGCGGTGATACGGCGAAACCCATTCCATAGATATCACAGGTTTGTTTCGGATCGGGCGAGAAACTGATCGGTGCCAAGAACCTAGTAGTACTAGCAATGTGCAATCAGGTGCGCCCCTCGTACCTTTCCTCTACTCTGCTTTTAAGCCCCTCAGCCATAGCTATAAATCCTTTCTTCAGTCCATTCCCGACGAAGGCCCTGACCAAATATGCAAGGAGCCCACCAAACACCTCAATTGTCTCATAACGTGTTTTGCCTCCCTCGACTTCTACAAGCGCCTGCCACCGTTCCGCGTTGAGTAACCAGTGTGGCATATCAATGTTCACCCATGCTGTACGAAAATTTTCATGATCCAGCGCAGTAATTTGCTCGAACGCAGAGCTCGGCAACCACTTGTTGTCCAAGGACGGAGGAATGTGCACCGGGTGGATATAGAGGTAACACCCTTCACGTGGAGTTTCGTCGGGCAGGTGATTCTTCCGTGCATCTGTGATGCGCTGGTCTCGCCTTTTCAAGTTGTTCGCATCAACCGGTATGCAAAGGTTATGGAGAACATAGCTTACACGAACGGGTTCCTAAATTCCCGAGCCAGTTAGGTGATAGTTATGGAGAGTCAGACCGAAAAGTCATCGTCAAGTGCGCAGCATTTACCATTCCTTGTATGACTTCCAGTCCATCAATACTTCCCACACTACTTCGCGAGGCGCATTTATAAGACATGAAGATGAGGCTGAGAAGACGCCTTTCGAGGAAAGTGGGGGAAGACCAGTTCTAGACGCCATGAGATTTCAAGTACATACAGAGCTAGTAAGAACATAGTGCTAAGTAACTTACGTGGAGCTGACAGTAGAATTTGAATTACGTCAGCAAAACAAGACCGACTCATCGGTGTATCACCGGCACCCCTAGTATTCATCAAGTGATTTAGGCAACGGTTGATCGAGGCGTGTGCCTGAATAGACCCAGGAGAACACCATGTATCACGCGCACGTCCGGATCTCTATTGTGCAACCGCATCATTGACGGACACGGTGAAATTGTGACTCTTCGGAGTCGTGCGTAGCATGGTAAATGTTATGTAACAATTTAATATCAATACCGAACCCCTATTTAGTGCATCCCAAAGTACGGCGCTTCAAAGCTTCAACCCCCGCGCTTGTGTGGGCTCTGGCTCGGAGCAGTCTGTTGTGTTCATCACCTGTGTTCGTTCAAAGCAAAGGGTATAAAGCAAGCTAAAGAAAATGCATACCGGTAAGCACACGCAAGACATTGCCTCCCGTAGCCAGACCTTTCGAAGGAAAACAGTCGCTCCTCCTCGTAAATTGCAAAATATAAGATTTTTTGGAAGATAACATAGGCAGATCCTTTCGATCCTGGTAAATGCAAATCAGAGACACGACTATCATGTACACGTTATGCCAGATCCATATTGAAACCAATGACAAAACTTTGAACTTCATTCTTACCCACAGTGCACCAGTGCACGTGAGCGGTCACCTTTGGCTCCGAGGTAAAAGACTGGAAAACACAAATAGAAGACGAGATTAGGTGTACATATTCATATTGAGGAATAGTATGCGGTCCCAAAGTCTGAAATATCCTTCTTGACAACACGTGCGTAGCCACGGCTGGATATAACACAAGAAAGCGTCAGATTGTCCCAGGAATGTTTTGATCAACAATGTGGGAGGACGCACGAAACCGATCATACGCCAATATGCATGAACACTATGCGCTGGGACAAGGGCATGTCCTTGTCGCAAGCCAACGACTGGACAGCTTTGTGCAGCGCGCGAGCAGCTCTTCGTGAATCCATCTTGCCATCTCCACATAAATTCTTATAGAATGCCTCAACCAAGCGCCGCACGGTGGCATCGTCGGCACTCCAAAACGTCCCGATGATGCTCTTCACTCCAGCAAACTGCAGGCCAGCCGCCAGGTGAATTACTTCACCAGGAGTCTCCTGGTCACCGGCCGCAGTCTCACAAGCAGACAGAAATGCGGATTGATGCCGAGACAGATCTGTTTGTGCGATGTCGAGGAGTGAAAGCGGTTGGTCGCGCATGAGAAGCGCCGACTTGAATGGTTCCGCGAAATTTTGTGTTCCGTGACATACAAAATGGAGCCAGTGATTATCTTGCAATATTTGCAGGACTTTTGACTTCGTTGATTCGGCGCTCGTGACCTTGGTGAACGAAACCGTAGGTGGTAGGAGGTGCTGCACCAATTCCAGCTCAGGCTCGACAGCCTCCAAAGGAAATGAATGGCCCGGAGGGTGGTTCTGACCAACGGCAGCAAAAGATATGGACAGGGATCCATCATTGCTTCCGCGAGCCCTGATCAGCGGGGTAAGGGATGGAGTGTACTAAGAAACATATAGCTGCGAAAAGGACTTTCTGCCACGCTTGTATTCGCCAGCAGCGTGCAACGGCAAGAAAGCGTATCATCAGTAGATGACCCAGGTTGGATAGTAATTGCCCTCGCCGAGGATGCGCCGTGCTATAGTATCTCAGCGCATCACCATGAAGGGATGTCTTCATCTGAGGCTCGTGCATCATCTGTCTGTGCACAATGCATTGCTCGAAGGGCAAGTTCATCTGGGGACTACGGAAGCATGGATGCACTAGGCCCCTCCGCCCCAATTGTATTTGTATCGATGCTTTCAGCCAGATGGAGAGCGGATGCTTGGGTTGCAAGCAGAACAGCTCTGTAAACGTGACTGTTGGCGAGGCAGACTTCACGGAGTTCACGCAGTAACTCTTCGACCGTATCAGCATCCATCTGGAATGTTCAGAAGCGAAACAGCAGAGCTCTCGAGGTCCAGGCAGGTTCCGTTAACTGACCAATAAATTGATTCTGCGGTAGCCATATTGAACAGTGCTGCAGGGCGGAAAGGATGATCGACGGGGTAGAGATCAGAGACGTGTTGGAAGTAATTTATGGATTGGTCGAGATCCCTATGATCTTGCGTCCTGTGGTACCGCGCAAGAAAGCTATATCCAGCATCCGTCATTAAACTTGACGTGTATGCCTCGCAGGATGTCGACTGCATTTTATAAGATTTCAACATATGCGAAATACATCGATCCACTCACGGGAGCGATTGGCCGGAGAATCATATTGTCTTCACGAGACACTCGCTGCTCCACAATGACGAAGAGTGAAGTACATGGGGATACGACATCACCCGCCTTGGGCTGGAAGGTAAAAGCTAGATTGTTCTTAACAACAGATAGGCACAGTTCATAGTAGAAGTTACGCACGACGTGATTTTTCGCTGCGATCCAGTAATTCTCCTACAGAGACGTCGAATGTGCGGAGGCGTTCTTCATGACCGAGCATGGGACCCAATTCAAATGAGCCTTACACACTGAGCCGAACTTTAGTCGATGATTCGGATGGCCTATTACTTTTCTCAATACTTGCAGGAAGGACGGGATGAAGGACAACTTACAAAAGAATGTGCTCGTTCCATTCCACGACGGCCTGGTCTACATTTATTGGTTTGTTGCTTGTTTGTTGTTCAGCACCATTAGCCTGTACTGTCACATGAAAAGAACTGGTATGCATCGGAGACCGAGAGTGAGATCAGTCGCGGAGACAGCTTCGGGGAGTTTGTCAATTCGTGCTGAATGGAGACACATCACATACCAGTAATGGCGACTTATTGCACTCCGCTGAGGTTTGTCTCTCCTGAGTCCTCGTGATGGTATGGGTAGCTTGGCTCCTCTCCCAAGGGTAGAAGGCAATCATCAAGTGGGTCAGGTACGAAGCTTGACATCTGCTGAGGAAGTACTAGTAAGACGTGTTGTAGTAGTCTGGCAGAGCGATTCAAAACTGCAGTGCCTATAAAACATGGTGGATGATAAGGGAGGGAACCACACTGGTGACTATAGCATGCATATGGCAGTTATAGCCTACATACAGCACTGCGCAGTGTTGACTCGGATGCATTGAAATGTCCCAGGGCGGGGCAGAAGCCACCGTGACAAACGATAAATTCGATAAACGATGTTGATGGGTTGACTAAGCTACTGAAGTACTGATGGCCTAACATAGACTATGTATAGTTACGTCAGCAATTTTTTTGATCGAGAACCTGCAAAGATCATTAGTAGTCACTCATACCGTTTAAATTGCGGAGGGCTAGGATACTTGCACGCGTTGTGATATGCCGTCTGCACTTGCGAGCCAGTTGGCCGCATCCGCATCTCTAAATGCATCTCTTCTCGAGGCTCACACCAACAAACGGAGACGGACAGAATCTTACCTTTTCACTGGTCGAGACGCCGACGTTCATGACCTCGACTCAATCCATGCACTTGCTAGCAACGCCTTCGCCCAATTATCCTCGCTGTCTCCTGCTTTCACCGCGCGAACCATCAAATTGGGCTCAGATGGGTCTTCCCTGTCTGTAGACTTCGACCAGTCTTTATTCTCCGAGGCTGCAAGGAATGTCGACCGCACCATGCAATCTCGGGAAGTGAATGCGAACCTTGATCGCACACTGAACGCGTTTCTATCCTTGCTAGGACCGTGGCTCATGGAGGCGCCCACAAGCAAAGTATTGGAGTGGCTGGTCAGGAGATTTCGGTACGTGTTTGTATTATCTTACAAGCTTCTACACTTGACACCGTCCCTGAAGCATCAATGAATTCAACGTTGATGCTGTTCTTTCCCTATTTTTCCCTTATCATGAGTCCCCGCACTTTGTCAAGATGCTTTCAATCTTACACATCTCGTGCGTTTCGATCTTCGTTCATGCCAGTTTCGTTTTTGACATCCGTCCTCAGCTCTTCGTCTATCTTTTCATTTCTGCTACCATTTAAATCAGCAGCAACGCCTCTTGCACGGAGCTCGATGGTCAAAGCCATGGCTGCCAACCAAGCGGTGGCCAGATTTATTGCATCATTGCTTCCAACTGCAATGAGAGGTAAGAATCTGTGTCTGAACTCACTCTAGCCGTAACACAACACTTTTAGGTTCATGTTCTCATCGCACACTCGTGGCTTTCAATGCAGCTACGATGCACGACTATATCGCATCTTCACCGGCTCTAGATGAAGGCATTCTCGCATTTCTGCTGTCGGCTCTCCTTGTGCCATTCCAGACTAGTCATGGTGACACCAACGCAACTGTGAGTCTCACATGTACGACACCTTATTATTGCTGACATTCTACCTTTTCTTAGCTTGGTAGTTACGTGCTGCTTTCCACACTATCGCATAAAACATCGTTGTCATCTGCTGCAGTTGCAGCTATTGTCGGAGCAATGGCCACTTCAGCTGCTCCGAAGGGCAAACGGGATGCGGGGGACAACCGATCTAGCGAACACTTCATCAAAGTTGCTATTGCAGTATGCTTACCTCAAGAGGAGCTCGAGGCTTTTCACGCCAGCACCGGGAGTTTATGTCTCAAGATGTTGTAAGTCAACTTTGTGAATGGCGACTATTTGATATTGAAGTTGTGATCGCAGCGCGTTTACAGAGGAACTTCAAGGAACAGTTCAGTTTGTTGGAGCGGAAAAGTTTATCTTGCCGCTCCTTGAATGTCTCAAGCCCCGGTGTGTGCGGGCCGGCTCAACCATCGGGGAATAGGACTAATTATGTTCCAGAATTGAGGAGCCTGCCGTGTCCTCTCTTTACGCTGCAATTCTCGGTGCCACGGGTACCCCTCTGAGATTGCTTGAGCGCTTGGTGTCCTCGCTCGTACAATTAGTCCTTGCTGGCAATGACGATGAGTCTGTTGCAAGCTTCAACAACTAATGCTGCACGTGCTCTCTTGTCTCTCGTTCATCAACGTCATGTTGATATTCTTCGCGATGCCGTGAGCGAAATCATTGGCGACGGAGAGAGATGAGCATGAGGGCGATGATCAGCGAATGAAAAAGAGAGAGCGGAAGAAGAAAGCAGACGAGTTGATGATATCGTTTTCAGTGGTGAGTTTCCTCGGTGTGTATCATTACAGACGTTAGGCTGAGCACATTTTCAGAGTCACCCGTGGGCTCAAAGTACTGACGTCAACGAGATTGTTGTTGCTTCGACAAGCTCCACCAAGGAGGTACGCGTTGGAGCAGTCGAGCGGCTGTACAAAATTTTGCAAGGGGGGAAGACGCTCGAGGCATCGGACATGGTAACGCTATTGCATTGCTGTTCCCGAGATTTTTTAATACTAATATCTGTGTTTTCAGGCCTCAATACAATCAGCTCTACTCGGTCGCGTCTACGACACACACGCTGGAGTTCTCCACGTGTTGTATTCTTCACCTGAATTATTCCTCTCGACGGTGACTTCAAGCACCACCCCTCAAAAACTCCTGGATACCATCGTCTCGCAGGTTGTTCCGGACCCACCAGCTCGCGCCGTTCTTCTCGCACATATTGCTTTCCTCGTCGGGCATTTCAGTAAGACGCACCCAGAATTATCACAAGCCGTGCAAGAACGCGTGCTATTTCCATATCTGCTTGCCAGTAAACCCAAGTTCAGGACTGCGCGGGGAGTGTGGAAAGCCCTGAAGGAGGTCGGGGGTTATACGACTGGATGGTTGAAAGGTTGTGTGGACATCTGGGAAAAGGGTGACCTTCTACGTGGCAAGAAGGATGAGGAGAACGACGAGGCAGATGTGGACATGGAAAAAATTTGCCAGGCGAACCTTGATGTGGCAGCTAAAATTGCAGGTGAGTATGCGTCTGTTTTCCTGTGGTGACGATATCCGATCATGTCCTGCAGAGAATATCCTTGCTTCCAATGATGGTTCAAGCGATATTTCCCTCATCCTCTCCAAGCTACATGACCCCCTGCCGCACGGTCGCGCCCTTGCCTACCTGGTCGTCCGCGTTTTGCTACTCAACACGTCGTGTGGACAGCAGGTCGACATAGCCTTGCAGGCTCTGGCCGCCATGAAGTTGCACTCTGTTAATGGTTTCGCTGATCTCGCAGATAGTCCCACGAAATTACAAGAGGTATAACTATTTTCTTTTCTGAATTCGATTACTGAATATGTGACAGGCGCTCAATGACGGTACGCTGGGCATGAAGGTCGCAACAAAGCCTGGAGGAAGAATCACGGTGATGCTTCTTCAGGCGTCCATATTGGCGTTGATTCCGGCTGTTCAGCTAGTCGACGCACGTACACCTGCTTGGATTACAACTCCATCACTCGTACGTTCTCGAGTCTGACGGTCTATCAGTTGCTCATTCTACCTCTCTACATACTAAATTGATTCGCCACCCGAAAAGAAGAGCATGGAAGATCGCTATATCGCTCTCATGCAAAACCTATACGCTGTTGCTGTCGCTTCTGGAAGCTCCACTCCATCGCAATTATCTACTCATCTCATTCAGGCGCTCTTCCTAAACTTGAGAGACGCTTCTCTCCTGTTCTTGCTTGGAGTCCTTCTTGCGCGATCTCCAGCCCTGGAGCGCGTGCGAACCCGAGCTCTCTTGCATGCTTTAGCGTTCTTACGTGGACACAACTCTGACAATGCCATCGATTTCCAGACGGTATTGCCTTCGTTCATAGCAGTGCTGATGGACGCGCGGACGGACAAGCAAGGGCGCACTTTGGTATTTGAGTGTATCTCTGTGTTGGCGTCTACCTCGGAGAGGAAACATGTCTATGGGCTGGACACTATATACGGGGCAGAGTCTAGTGAGTTTTCTACGCCTATTATGCCATCCGAACTCACGGGCATTTAACTATTTAGCGCACCTTCAATACCTTGACGCAAAGGATCTTGAGGCTTATTTGAAGGCTCTCCTCGAAAGCCGCACTCTCCTCGCGCAAGATGGCAATTATATCAAGGTATTCCACCAACAGCACTTCGCCGCTGCTAGTGCAAAGTATGTTCACCTCGTAATTGTAGACTCGTTTTATTTATTTATTTTCGACAACTCAGATACAGGCGCCGAGTGATCTGTTACTTGCTGTCACACGCGGTCACTCATACAGTGCCCGAAGCCCGCATATCCATAATGTCGTCTGTCGAGGACGTATCAGACACCGCGAGATCGCACACAGTGATGTCTGCCATGGAGACATTGGCCAAGGACCCAGTTCCCATCTCAAAATTACTCGGCATCAACTTCCACCGGTACACCGCTCTCGTAGCGTCTACGTTCCTCAGCGTCCCTGCTGGAGATTTGAATTCAGACCCTGAAAATCCGGTTTGGCAGATCTTCGCTTTGGCGTTGCAAACATACTTCAAGCCAAGTAGGAATCTTTATTTTATACATGGGCAGGGGCCTGACAATTTGTAGATGCGATTGCTTCCGTTAGGAAACTGTTCTCGGACGCATTGGAAGAGAGGCTTTTCGCAAATCTCGACATGACACGGCAGGCTCAAGTTTGCGATATCCTTTTGTCAGGCAGGATCGCTGGGCAATGAAGTGGTATGATGACATGTCGACCGTAACCGGAATTGCGACTGACCGCGACAATAGTATGTTTGCGCGAAGGAGCTTCTGAGCAACCTTCTCAAGGACGTCTCTCTGATCAATCATCTGCTTGCGGTTTACCAACCTGGTGCAGCTCAGTCGGATACTCCTGCCAGCAAACGTGCTAAGCTCGATAAGTATGCATCCTTGCTCTGTCTTTGTGTTCTGCCCTCAAAGTTCCCCCTGATACAGTCCGTCTCACGGAAATATCGAGGAAAAAATGTCGATATTCGCTTTCCTTGCTGAAGTTCTCGGAACGAAGGAACTTCCTGGGTCGCTTGATCTTCTAACACAGCTCCTTAACACTCTTGGCAAGACTATTCATTACGACTCCCCAATTCCGTCCGATACAAGTTATTCTTGTCAAATGCTAATGGCTGCTGTGGAACAAGCAGCGAGCAAAATCACGGTATTTGATTCTATTGTGCGTGCGATGAAACCCCCCTGACTATGATGAGAAGGAGCCTCCTGTCAGACCTATCCGGTTAGACATACTTGTCGAAATCATCAGAGGTTCGATCTGCTTTCTGAAGTTTGGTGCTAACTGAAATATTATGATCATAGTATCGGAAAACCCGCAGACGTTCCATCAAGCACTCCTCCTGATGGCAAGTCTGGCTCGGCTCACGCCCGATTCAGTTCTGCACAACATCATGCCTATTTTCACATTCATGGGCACCAATGTGTTCCATCGCGACGACTCGTACAGTTTCAAGGTGGTGCAAAACGTAAGCGTATACGTGGCTCGTGGGATGTATTGATTAATTACTGTTCACGTACAGACTATCGAGAACATCGTTCCTGTCATGGTGTCATCGCTCAAATCTCGACACTCCTCTGGACTCGAACTTTATATTGGAGCTAGGGAGTTCTTGCGGATCTTCACGGACGCATCCAACCATATCCCACGTCATCGTCGACAAAAGTATGTCCATCAAAGGATTTGACGCTCATGACTTAGTGCTGATGTATCGAGCCAGCTTTTTCATACACCTCGCAGATGTCCTTGGGCCTCAAGAATTCTTGGCTCCGGTTTGCATGTTGTTGGTAGACAGGGTAGCTAATCGGGTGAGCCGGCAACCTGAGGATGAAGCTTCAGCCTCGTTAGGACTTTCAATATCCCTGTTGCGTCATTTCCCCCAAGAGTTGCATCTTCATGTAAGTTTGTAGGCTTTTGTGGAGCTTTTGGATCTTGCTGACGTCTCGCAGGTTCTTAAGGAAGCGTTGCGAGAGGCGAAAAGACTTATTCACAATATCGCGTTCTCCGACGAGGCGGGCGCTACCTTTTTGGACTATGTTCAGTACGAGAACCAATTATTTTTCTCACTTTCGTACTCATACATCCATTGCAGCGATGACGAGCACTCTGCAAGATCATCCTCTATCATCAAGCGACGTGCTCAGGCACTGATTATGTTTGTCGGTTGTGCCATCACACCTACGCCTTCCGCCGATATATCAAGGGGCGACAACGCAACGACGGATCTTATCTCTCTCCTCGTTGATCTTGCTACAATAGAAGGCGACAACAACATCTCAGATATCGTGTCAGTCACACAGCAGGCCACGTCAAAAGTAATGAATGCCATCGGAGCAGCAGACTTCCTGAACGGAGCTTTAGTCATGCTGCAATCAGACGAGACTAGGGTAGGATTACACTTTCCTTACGAGGTCCCTTCTCACTTCGTCTCTAGATCAAGGCTGGTGCTCTTGAAGTCCTCGCGGAACGAATACCCAAAGTTACAGAAGCGGTCCGTCGCGAACAACAGAAGACTGCTATATCAATTATCAACTGCATTCGGGACGTCGTTTCTCACCAGTCAGCCGGCGCACTAGTCAACTCAGCACTCAATGCTTTGAGAGCGATTGGCTCCTCCATTTGTCCCGGCGAGGAATCAGCATTGGTATCTACTGTTCCTTCTGTCATCAAAATCATCAAAGCACGTGCATCATTGCAATCTGCTATAGCCGTGTTGTCATCTTATGTGTATGGACTTTCTCTTCCTGTGCTTTCCACGTTACTGAGCAAATCATAGATCGTCCCTTGGACCTCGGCTTATTCCTCACTTCCGAGAGATTGCGCAAGAGTGTACATCAGTCCTCCAAGAAGGATTGAGTGGCAAAATGGGTGAGCGGCTTGTCTCCCACGTAAACCCAGCGTTACAACTATTGAATACTCTGCTCGAATAGCGCAATCTTCAGTGGATGGTGCAATTTCTACCCTGCAGGGCTTGGTATCGACGCTTCCCGCTTTTTACGGTGCTGCAGAACTCGCGGCCATCGTCAAACTACATCTGGAATACTCTGTCACCTTGAGTGGTTCCATGACAGGTTTGATGAAAGGTATTGCGAAGAAGATTCCAAGCAACACGCTACTGCCGGTACTTTGCGATCTGTGGCCCAGTTTGGAAAAATCTCAGAAAAAGGCATGCACCTCGCAAGATGAACATGATTTGGCAATATTGACGTCCTGTGACAGGAACATGTTGATGGACTCATTGCGTTCTTCGTCTTTTTCAAACGCAGTCTTCGGGTAGCTCGACGTCCTGACATCCAAGAGCATATCCGTTCAATTTTCTCAGTATTCCTTGACGGCTTTGGCGTGAACATGAAATCTACGACTGGTTCCAGAGATGTGAGTTTCTTCGTTGTCACCTGCGCTGAGACTGACTGGTGCCAGGGAGAACCGCATATCATTTCGGCATTCTTGGAGCTTGTTGTGAAGCTTAACGAGACCGCATTCAGACCATTGTTTCGCCGTTTGTATGACTGGGCATTTGCAGCTGAGAGCGGTGAGTTACTCTCCATCAGAATTATATTTCCCTCTCTGAGCATCTTGCAGCAAACATTGAGCGTAAAGTCACGTTTTGCCACATGTACTCTGCCTTGTTGGATTATTTTAAGGTGCGCTCGCCAGACATCTTTCGGATATGCAGTTATTAATAGGGTGCAGGGCTTGATGAACCCTTACATGTCAATGCTTCTGCAAGCTTTGTGCGATATATTGGAGTCTTTGGCCGCAGGTTCAATTCAAAATCCGTCTCTGTGGTTGTCAACAGTCGGGACCCTCTCAAAGAGTTTCGAAAATGACGACGGTGGTGAGAGCACACGACTTACACCACGCCGCACCACTCACTCGTGATTTTTCCAGTATTCTGGCGTGACGACAAACTGGCCTCGGTAGCGAAGCCTTTGCTAGCGCAAGTTTCCAGTTGTATCAGGTTGAATATTGCAGACGGAAAACAAGCGCTGACGAACTGCTTGATTGCTATGACGAGCGTGGCCGTGGATGATTCCTTGCTCAAGTCCATCAACCTTGACCTGCTCATGCACACTCGCGCCGAAGATGCTCGTGAGCGCATATTCGCTCTGTCCTGCTCGGAAGCCCTCTGGCGTGAACAGGGTGGGAAGCTCATCGGTTCGTGCTCGTGTGCTATGAAAGAGGATAATGCTAACACCATGACAGGCTTTGTAGCAGAAACCGCTACATTCATTAGTGAATGTGCTGAAGACGAGAACGACAGCGTTGTCCGTGAAACACACAAGCTTAAGAATGCAGTTGAAGGCGTGGCTGGGAGCATCAGTGGATTATGATCATTATCTTGCTTCGCAAGGCCGAAATCTGATGAACATCATGCTGTGTAATCACATGAGATAAAGAAGAGCATAGTCATTTACTTGCATGTAATCGAACGTCAAGTCGAAATGTACCTACTTAAGAAGACATTCAACTCCTCTCTTGACATTTTTCGAGCTTTGGGCGCTGCGTGTAGCGAAGTTAAGCTCATCGGCTGAGCCTATGCGTTTGAGCAGGCTACCCGCGCGAGGCTTCAGAGAAGGATATGTGTGGATACGATTCCTAATAGGACCCACTTAACAGCTACTTAGTGAGAATTACGCATAGCGATTAATAAGCCAGTATGCGCATTTGGACAGGGCCAGCGACCTAAGCTTATAAGCGCAGAACAAAGGCAAGCAAGGCACGATGATGACCGTGCTAAACTCTACGTGCTGATTAAGCTGTGGAAAGAGCCGTGGAGACCCTGAATACCGTAGTCCCTGCCCAATGTCCACGACGAACTAAAACTGCACCTTAACTAACGCCCCGTCCTCATAGCATTTCAAATCTCACCTAGTCAGACCAATCGAAGAAAGACAGCGTTCCTTCCCGTACACCGTGTCCAGTGCCACGTCTGCATTCGTCAAGTAATCGCTATGAAAAAATTGCATTTTGGTACCAACGTCCCCTGAGCTCAGCTGCTGGGATTTACGTATCGCCCAATGTAGGTCGTATACTATAACGGGTTTGAATTGCACGTTACCATCGTGTCCTAGGGTTCTTCCACCTTGCAATAGAATATCGGGGACCGAGCAAGTCAACTTTGAGGTCTGTTGGCAATCTGCTGGCATTGCAAATGACTTACGTTTGAAGGTAAATAGGGTGCTCCCACATCGCCATGAAACTTCTGCCCAAAACATTACCCAGGGTATAAAAGCGAGCAATCTTCTTACTGTCCCCCTTCAGATTTATTTTCGAGATCCTATATCACATCTCACAAATAGTAATGCGTCTCTCCTTCGTCCTCACCGTTGTGGCTGCTTTGACAGCGTCTATGGCTGTCAGTGCTGACAGTGAATGCTATACAGCTGGCGGTTTTTGCAATTCAGATAAAGATTGCTGCCATGGCTATGAATGCGTGGCAGTATACAACTATCACTTTGATGAGGTGAGTATGTGTGGTTTCATCCTGGATTTATTGACTCACCAGCGTGGTAGCCTTCCTGGTCATTCAAATGTAAGCACTTTGATTGAGCTACAGTGAGTCGTGTTTCTGTTTTAGCATTGGCGCAGCGTGGTTGATGGCACGACATATGAGCAGTTCGTTGCGGAGTGCTTCTGAATAAATTTCACTGCTGCTCGAGCGACGAAGCTTAGGCTTAAGCATCGAAGACCTTGGAATAGAGGAATATACCAAACACTTGAATGCATGACATATGACTGAAATACTTACGACGCATTGTTTTCGAGTCCTCGTTGTAAGTTTACAGAATATAAAAGCCTCACACGATGCCATGCACAGTCGGACTGAACATGTCAGCCGAGTCCTCGGCGAAAGGATTGCAGTTGTAAGCGGTTCCTGGAACCTAACTAATCATGGGGCGGCTAATGTTCGTCACGGCGTACATGGTCAGTCATATGCATGCTATGTCACTGCAAAAACGTTGACAGTCACTACGCGCGTGGCTTGAATGCATTAGGAAATAAAATACAATAAAATCATAGCGCTACAGTGTGAAACAAGGTGCTCACCTAGGCTCGTGACCAGCCTGGCGTATACTACCACTGATACGAGTGGTGTAGCCATCTCAGAGTGGCGTGGCAGGGCAAAGCGAGGAGTTTGAAATTGGCAGGTGCCGGAGGTAGTTGCGATCATATTATAATAGTAATATAGCACGAGTTATGCGTCTTCCTTCGCTCAAACTGTATGCTATGTTATGTAAGTTAGAATATCTCAACTTCCAAGTCAGCATGTCTTGAATACATACGTGAGACTCACTCACGCTCAACAAACTTGTTCCGTTCGAATACGCCGCCATCCAAAGGAAAATTGGTCTTGAACACGCCATTCTTTGAAGCTCGCGCAGTGCCTGCGTCAAGATAGACACACAAAATACATGGAATATATGCTGGCGGAAGGCGGATATACTACGTGATTTCAGCCTGGTTACGATGGACCAGTGACACCAATTGCACTCACAGACCGATCTTTGTTAAACGCACCATCGGGATCCAATCTCAGCTCGTGGACTGGCATATTGACCGCTCACCTGCGCTCCGTTCACTGAGAAAATATTCCTTTCCTTCATCTGCTGGTGTCTTCGGCATAACTGCATCATTATTGAGTGCTTGGAGTGCATGGGATGGGATGTTTGTGCTTGAATCTGTTTGTTTTAGCTGAGGAAGGTATGCTGTCGCACAGAGGGCGCTGCTTCCCACTATGAGCACGATATGTCCCGATGCGGCACGCAGCGTAGAGGATAGGACATTGAAGTTGAATTTGCATTTTAACAACCTTGGGTACGGAGATAAGAGAAAAGTCCGGCATGAAAGCGAGCGGAGTCCCACGAATTGATTCCGCGGGATCAACTTCCTACATATATGTTAGACAGCTACTAGCTCTTGTGCTCGGACACAAGTTCAGATGTAAAAGAAATTGCTCCTCTCTTGTGTACAACATTATTTCGACTTCTGTCTCAATTCTGTCATCATCTTTGCAGTTTCTAGTTTTCTAGTATGCCTCTCGAAGACACTTCCAGCTCGAGTACCTGTACGAGACTGCTGGACGACAATGCGTTCAATAGCGATGTTCTTGGCTGTTCTTAGTATGATGAACGAAGGTGGGCCGGAGTCAAACGAAGAGTTAACGCGTCCCACGCAGGCCACCCTTCAGGGGATCGGACCCGAGACAATCACATTTGGCCGGGACGACATCAGCGTATGTAAACTATTGAACGCGATGTTGCAGGGCTCAGAGCAAGCTCGTATTTCAAGCGGTATATGATACACTATACAGCGGCTTGCCATCGTCGTGGCCCATCAAAAGGGAGAAGTGTCCCACTCCTCTGCCCGAGTTAACGAAGTTGGCGCATGATTTTTTCTTCTTCTTCAACCTGTGGTCTTGTATATCGTCTGCTCTAATCGCAATGCTGCTGGTAGGAAAGTCAAGAAAGCCTTTAAATCCGACCACAGTCCACAATCGGAGGTCTCCGTTCCCTTTCTCCGTGTCTCCGAAGTCACTCCCGCGGGGTGCCAAATTCCGGAATTTGGTGTGCTGCAGCGTCCTCGCCTTATTTTTTGCCGGATGTTGGTTAGCGGAGCCTTGGATACATGCAAGGGACCGTATCCACCCGGTACTCAGGGTCGTGAAGGGCATTTCAATGCTACACACATTCTCCGAAGATCCATTGTGCACGAGCACTCCGGAGGCGAGGTATTTTCTTCAGCTGTCAAGTTGCTGTGCCCATCCAGCTGATGGTTCTCCAGCACATCGCGACAGGAACGATCGACACAATTAAGCGCCATACTAAGCTCCCTGCGAGTATTATGGACGACGCGGGTGGTATCATCGATAACCCAGAGAATGGAATGTTACTTGAGATGTCATGACACACTTACTTCGACGGCTTCCAGTGTTGCCTACACCCCACGGTATGGTTTGGATTTTTGTCGTGATACTTATTTACGCCCTTGAAATGATGTCTTGTATAGATATACAGTGCACTGGCTCAATTGTGTTCCCCCGGGGTTCGTGCATTTCGCGGAGGTCCACTGCCAGGATCACTCTCGGGCTGGCATTCAGCTCCCAGACCCTAGGTTCATTACGCTTCACGCTGCGGTTGCCTATGTCTTGCACCTCAGGGGTGCTGCACAAGTCATGGACAAGGTTTATGATGCGTTGTTCGATCAAGGTCTTAAGGTGCTGTCTGTTCTAGCCTCGAAGATCTCCTTCTCAGACTCGCGTTAATGGAGCTAATGGCAAACAATCACCAATTACCGATGAACCCTCGTGGGGAGTAACACGAGGTAAGAAACAAAGTATGAGACATTCGATGGTGAGGAGAAAGCTCATCGGTTCGTACTTGTGTGGTGCATGGTCCGAGTAGTGGTGACAGAGGTTAGTAAGTAGGAAACTTCGGCAACAACCTTGTTCGCCATACACAGGCTGACATCACCAGTCTCAGCGGCGCTCATGGCATGATCATGGATCCAGGATTTCAATGGATCAAATATGAATACCGTAATTGTATGATGCGAACTGCTTGCCAAGATATTGTATTGTGTCAAGGAAGGTCAGCACGACTTGAGCACTTGAGTTTGAGGCTGTACCTGAATCAGCTTGTTGTGTGACACTGTTGAGGCTAGAGTCCAAAGGTCACCGTTGTCAATATTCAAAGTCAACTCCAGTCAATGCCCAAATTACATGATCATTAGGTTCAAAACATGTATCTAATCTTAATTATCAAAGTATAATAAAGAATGTAGGGAGGTGCTGATAGTCATGAAATATGTGCCAGAATAATGAGAGATTGCCAGTGATTGTGGGGAAAATCGCCAGGTGGCAAGAGGGAACAGGCGGCCGCGCGAATCGGAAGGTGTGGTCGGGTGTGGGCAACGTCAGATTAATGGAAGGGTCGTTGACTGAGTACATTGGTGTGCCAGGGTAGTGGAAGATTGTAGGAGGTTGCCCTTGAAGCTTGAAGTATGGGGGCTGTTGAAGGTGCAGGATGTTGCCCTAGTGCGCAGGTGGCGGCGCCGCGCCATAGCTGCAGGAGGATGTTGGGGGCCCCGAGTGGCAGGAGCTCGTG